>CAUYRH010093079.1:0-34894 GCA_963574655.1 Perodicticus potto
TTGAGTCATAGCTGTGTACAATAATTCAGTCATGGGGTACAGTGTGCAGGCTTCACATACAATCGGAGATATTTTTATCAACCTGATTGATATAACATTCATGATATTTTCTCATTTACTATGTGAAAACATTTTTGATCCATATTTAGAAGTTTTCTCCTGACCCTTCAAATAAGCACCACAAGTGTGCACTTTTCACCATTCACTAAGATAGATTCTCACTGGATTAAAGATGAAACTATAAAAATACTAGAAAAAAGTGCAGGGAAAACTCTTGAAGGAATTGGCCTGGGTGAATATTTTATGAGGAGGACTCCCCAGGCAATTGAAGCAACATGAAAAATACCCTACTGGGACCTGATCAAACTAAAAAGCTTCTGCCATCCAAGAACATAGTAAGTAAAGTAAGCAGACAGCCCTCAGAATGGGAAAAGATATTTGCAGGTTATGCCTGCAACAAAGGTTTAATATCCAGAATCCACAGAGAACTCAAACATATGAGCAAAAAAAGAACAAGTGTTCCCATCTCAGGGTGGGCAAGGGACCTGAAGAGAAACTTCTCTGAAGAAAACAGGCACACAGTGAACAGACACATGAAAAAAATGCTTATCCTTAATCATCAGAGAAATGCAAGTCAAAACTACTTTGAGATATCATCTAACCCCAGGAAGATTAGCCCACATCACAAAATCTCAAAACCAGAGATGTTGGCGTGGATGTAGAGAAAAGGGAACACTTCTACATTGCTGGTGGGATTGCAAACTAATACGTTCCTCTTGGAAAGGTGTTTGGAGAATACTTAGAGATCTAAAAATAGAATATAATTCCCCTACTAGGTATGTATCCAGAAGACCAAAATCACATTATAACAAAGATATTTGTACCAGAATGTTCACTGAAGCCCAATTCATAATTGCTAAGTCATGGAAGAAGCCCAAGTGCCCATCAACCCATGAATGGATTAATAAATTGCGGTACATGTACACCATGGAATATTATGCAGCCTTAAAGAAAGATGAAGACTTTACCTCTTTCATGTTTATGTGGATGGAGCTGGAACATATTCTTAGCAAAATATCTTAAGAATGGAAGAAAAAGTATCCAATGCACTCAGCCCTACTATGAAACTAATTTATAGCTTTCATATGAAGACTATAACCCAATTATAGTATAAGAATATGGGGAAAGGGCAAGGGAGGGGGAGGATGAGTGAAGGGAGGATAATTGGTGGGATTACACCTTTGGTGCATCTTAGAAGGGCACAGGTGAAATTTACTAAATGCAGAATACGAATGTCTTAACACAATAAGTAAGAAAATGCCATGAAGGCTATATTAACCAGTTTTATGAAAATATTTCAGATTGTATATGAAACCAGCACATTGTACCCCATGATTGCATTAATGTACACAGCTATGATTTAATAAAAAGAAAAAAAAAAAGAAATTGATGTTGGTAATTATGCTTCAGATATGACACCAAAAGCACAGGCCACTAACCCCAAAATAAACAGGTCGGAGCACATGAAACTAAAAAGCTTCTACTCAGCAAAGGAAAGAATCCACAGAATGAAAAAGACAACCTGTGAAAGAGAGTGAGAGAGAGCGAAGGGGGGTGAGGTCTCAGTGTGTGACACATCATGTACCCTCAATGAATCTCCAACGATAAAATAAAAGACAACTGTGAAATTGAAGAAAATATTTGCAAACCATATGTGATCTTAGTTGCTTCTTCATTCATTCATGTGCTCTGCTTTGGAAGCACTTATGGAAGCTGCGTTCAGTTCCCATTTTGTTCTAATCTTTATAATTTAGCTTACTCAGTGTTTCTTAAAAGTCATGTTGCTTTTTAATCATTTTTAAAGCTTTGTATTAAAGTTTAACATACAAACAAGATTTTCATGTACTATAGAGATAGGTGAAAGTTAAAAGTAAGAGGCTAATTCTCCTAATAGAAAATAAAGGAAGAGATTAACCCCCTCTTCTTTTTTTTTTAGATCATTTTGTGAGAAAACTCATATCTATTTTCTTCTCCCTTTGTAATATCTGTTTTCTTTTAAAAACTAGAAAAGTATTTTTTCAGTGTTATGACACAAGAATGACTTTCTCAAGGACCTGGGAGCCATCTCTTTGAAATGTAAAGATCAAGGGAAGAGGTAGCCCCTTGTCTCCTATTTTCCTAAGAAAGAAGTAGTCTGACTCTTGTGGACTGGGTGCCTTGCTCTATGTTGCAAAACTACCTCCTGTGATAGCAACAAGAGAAGTTTGCTTCTGCCCCTGGATAAAATCAATTAGCTAACACAGATAGTCACTCCTATTACCAGGTAAAGTTCAAATGAAGTGTATATGACAAATGTTATTGTTAAGACTTTCTGCTTCAGCAGTAGTTATTTTTTCTCTTGAAAACATACCAAGGAATGAAATTTCTTGGTCATAAAGTACATATATACTCAATGGTAGCAGAAGATGGAAAACAATGTTTGAAATTGCTTGTACCAATTGACAAGGCCATTAGCATATATGAGAGTTCCAGCTGCTTTCCTCCATGGCCAACACTGTGTTTTCTCTATTTTTCACTTAGTCATTATGGTAACTATGTAGTTGTATCACATTTCAGGTTCAATTTGCATCTACTGATCATTAACAAAGTTGGATATCTTTTCATATACATATTGCACATTTGATTTTTTCCTGTCATGAGATTTGTATAAGTAGTTTACTTATATTTCCTTAATTGTCTTTTACTTTTTGTCTGGTAGATTATTATCTATTCTGGACTGGAGTATGAGTGTTTTAAACTTTTTTAAGGATAATGCTTTTTTATGTTTGTCATGTTTTGGGTGGACTGCCTTCTAAACTTATACAGGGTGGCCATAAAATTTGTGTACAAATTTTTTTAATGTGCACTAATATTTTAATTTATTTTCTTTTTCTTCATTTATTTTTTTACTTAATTTTTATTAAATTACAACTGTATACATTTATGGGGTACAATGTGATGATCTGAATCACATTGTAGAATGTGGAATGCTTAAATCAAATTGATTAACATAACCAGCACCTCACTTACTTATTTTTTACAGTCAGAAATTTATAATATACTCTTGTTTTGAAATGTACCCTTATTTTATGGCGATCCTGTATTTTTCATAATCTTATAATTTTAAGGGCACAATTTTATAAAATATTAGTTTTCTATTATAACATACATGCATTTATTTGAAAATTTAGCACATAAAATAACTACATATATTCACATTTTAAGAGAATATTTATTTTTTGATAGGAGAGAATTAGGTCATGAATTACTGATCACTAAAATGACTTTCTAATTAAGTTTACTTATATGGGCCTAGATTGATGTGAAATAATTTCTTTCATATAAAGCTAAAGAGAAAAATGTAATATTTCCTCTGAATGGAACAGGAAACAAAATATGATAATAATGTTATTTCTAAATTATGTTCCTTTAAATATAATCCATAAGCAATGGTTGAGTTCTTAATTGGCATCTTTTCTTTGTTTCCCTTCTAAAATAACACTACAATTACAGCCAAGTCAAAATTTTAACAAACAACTATCCCAGGATAATTAAAAATCATTTCTAGGATAGCAACATGGATTCCCTAAACTAATAATAGATTATTATTTTTAATAAATAAAATGATTAACAACGAAATTGCTTCAATTAAAGTGTGAATAGTGAAATCAGTGTAATCTCACCTACATTTTCTAATTATATATGTATAATGCTAATGAATTGGTATCATAGGTAAATTATATGTATATATAATTTTAACAACATAGATTAGGTATGTATCTCCATATAATTTATAAATGCCTAGTATATGTATGCTCACTTGCTCGATTAAAAGAAAGCTAAGAGAATAACATGATATTTTCACTATTATAAATATTTTAGAAATATAAAATGGTTGAAGTTTCCAGTTAACATAGTTATTTGTTTGTTCTCCATACTAGGATGCCATTAAAGTGACAATATACATTTACTGAAAGGAAAAAAGTAATTAGCACAAACACAGGGTGGAAAAGGTCATGATGTTTGAGATGATTTAAGAGATCTCAGAACTGGACTTTAAACAGATTCAAGATGCTGATAACAATGACGAAGGAGAGGAAGCCATTGCCCAGGGTAAGTGCATGGGGACCTGTAGGGCAAAGATGAGGGTCCAAGGTCAAGGTACTCATTTTCCTTAGAGAAAGGTTCTCTCTCAGTTGCTTTTTGGGGATGAAAGTCATCATATTTATAAAGGAGAGTGAAGAGAGGAGATGAGTAGGGATTGCAGGTGATTGACACAGGCAAGTTGGATAAAAATTCCCATTTCTCACCTCGCCTGTGTCAATCACCTGCAATCCCTACTCATCCCCTCTCCCCACTCCCCTCTGAAAACATGATGACTTTCATCCCCAGAAAGTAACTAAGAGAGAACCTTTCTCTAAGGAAAATCAGTATCTTGACTTCAGACAGTGAAGGTTCCCAGGTCAGATACTTTCCCAAGTACGCACAAAAGTGTTTCCCTGATGATAGTCCTGCCTTCACAAGCATAATGCCCGACCTTGTTTGTGCCTCCCAAAGTTAAGTGCCTCAGGCCATAAACTCCAGCTACTTCTCCAGTTTTCCCTCTCAGCCTTTGTTTTCAGAGGATACAAGATATGAAAACAGATCCAATAAGCCAATAGCAGAAGGAGTTCATACCCCTACCTCAAAGCCTTTAACTGGCCTGTTCTTTCCATCTTTTAGGTATAAATTGGCAGTGAAAGACTCACACAAAAAATTAGCAATTGTTAAAAAAAGATCAAGATTTTTAAAAAGCTTTTGAATAAGTGGTAATTATGGAGTGAGCATTAAAAATTATTTTTGTTGTCATTCTTCGAGAAAATTAGGAGATAATGCTATGTAGTTTCTTTAAATATGAAAAAGAAATTAACAGTAAAAAGAAATAATTATCAGCTATCACAATTGTAATGAATAAAAATAAAAATTGTAAGTAAATATTAGAAGATAAATTCAAAGTTGTCAAGGAAACCTCGGTAAAAAGAACAAACAAAGTGAATGAAAACATGGCAATAAGTATCAATCTGGCAGGTTCAACTCTCTAAATGGATTTGTAGAAAGAAAGGTCAAAATGGATCAAAAGACATAATTAAAATATAAAAGTCTTCTAAAACTGAAGAAGACTGAGCTAGACAGATTGGAAAGCCTCGCCAAAGTTAGAGCAAGAAGAATAATTTAAAAACTGACATGAAGACACATCCTTGAGAACTTTTAGAATACTGTGGGAGTAAAAGCAAGGTATAGGCTTACAGAGCAATATAGATTTGCCATAAATAGTGAACTGGCTCCAATTGTTGCAACAAAGAAAAGGCAAAGAGGCAAAGGTTATGGTCGGTGGTTCTATTTCATACCGCCTGGGTCAGGCCTACCTCATGGTTCAGAAGTCAGCTTGGCACCAGAGTCTTACTGCATTGGGCCTCCCATGAGCCTCTCCAAGAAGCTGTGGTGTGAGGGTAGAACATATAATAATTAGTTTTAAGGCTGTTCTAGGTCACCTTCAATACTTTATTGTGCTTGCTATTCGGCTAGAGAGTCTTCTACATCCATTTGAAGTTGGCATGCTAAGTTCTGATTGGTAGGACGTTCCCTCCTCCCCAGGTGTGAGCAATTGCTTGTGACAAAATTAAGGTAGAAGACACCAAGAGAGAGCCCTGGAGCCCAAACTTCCAAGGAGAACCTTTTCTACCCAACTACATAACAGTTACCTTTATGTCTTTAATTATTTTTATTTCTACATAAATCATAGAAAATATTTTAAAACTTTTATCATTTTCATACTTAAATTTGAAATGCTAATGTTAGGATATTATTCCCTTTGGAATATATTTGTTGCTTTTACTTTATGCACAGATACTTCTTCAGGGGACTCTGAGAAGGAAGAGGCAGAAATCTTAATGTAAAACCAACATGCCCCCAAAATGCTGTCTTGCTTTTCAACCATTTATTGCTGCAAATCTCCCCAAATCAAAATGATCGACTGAATCTGTAGCCCTCCATGCTGCAACATATATTCAAATGCTTTCTGCTGGGGGTCAGTGGTCTCAGTTCTCTGAACCTAGTTAACCTGGTTCAATTACTTGTCTGAACTAGAAAGTTCAACCAAGGCAAGAGAGTAAATGAATGTAAAAATGAATGGAAACTGAAAATATAACTGGAGCCTCACAGGCAGTATGGATAGAAAGCAAAAGTAAAACCTACACAAGTTTCAGGGTAACAAAGAGATTTTATGTAAGAAGAATGAAGAGAAAGTTTAGAGCACTTTCAAAGAGAGTTGGATCTAGGTCTCTCTCACAAGGAGAAAAGGTGGGAGAGACAGTGACAAAAAGGTTTGTAGCAGTATAAATATTCTCTGTTTGAAATTGGTTGCAAGTCTTTCATTGGCTTTTCTGTGCTTCCAGGTAGTATTGACCTTTTCTATTGGTCATTTCTTGTCTCTTTCTATTGGTCATTGGTTCCCCAGGTTACTGCACACCCACATTGTGAGGAGCCCTCTGGACATCTTGATTCAGCAGGCCAGGTTTCCCTCCCATTCCCCTTGAAGCCCCTTCCTCATGTCCCTTTTCACTTTCCAACCAAAAGTAGACACAACAAAGTCATTAAAATTGTTAATTAAATTATTTTCATTTTTTGTAATGATTAAGTATATTGTAGTTAGTATTATAAAATAATGGACTTTTAAAAGTATGTCTAGTTGAAATTTCTCCAAATCAGCCACATTACAGAGAAATTAATGCAACCTTTCGACATGAAAAGGTTCTCTATCCCTAGGTGAGACCCAACAACTGGCATTCTGAGAGGGAGAACTCCATCTCACCATGATGGCATTAGGAAGGAGATAAATAGGACTAAAATCTTGAATGGAAACATCTATCCCTGCTAGTTGTGTTGAAAATAAGAATTGGAATTATCACACCATCCCCAACTGAGGATATGTACCTAGCACTGACTTAGAAGCCAAGGTATCTTTTTTTCCTCTACTGATATCATACTACTTGCTTTTAACAAACAAACAAACTATGGCTAGTTGGTAAAAGAAAGACTTAACAAAGAATGAGAACTCTTGATAGGCAGTATAAATGAAGTATGGTGGAAATAGTGCTTCACCCAGTATTTAAAATAGGTAAAATGCAAAAAGAAGAAAAATGTAGGTCCAGCAGTCTGAAGCAATAGCATGAAAGGTGGGTTAGAGTAGAAATGAACATAATATAACCTAGAAAGCAGTGAGATTAAAAATGGCATGTATAACATGGGAAGGATTTTGAAGAGAGAAGTCAGTCATGGACATGAAAACCCTGTGGGTTCTCATCTGCTCTGAGAGCCACTCATCTGCAATGATGAAAATATTATGTACGTGTATTTTTGTATCATCCTGCTTGTTATGTCTTGCAAGTTGATGTTAGATTTAAAAACAGGCTTTTGTGCATGTGTGTGATGGAAGAACATTATGAATCCAAGTGTTAAACTGCCAGCACTCTTTAGTAAAATGCTAATCCGTACTTTGAATTTGTAGCTCTTAGTGAACCCTATAGTGGGTGATGTAGAAAGAAAACGTGAAAATAATTAAGAGGAACATATGATAGTGTGGTAATCTATCCTCATATTAGCTGTGTAGTCTTCAAACTTAGGGAAATAGATAATTAAACAAGTGTGAAAAAATGTGCTTAAGAATCAGTAACTGCAAAACAAAGAAAGGAGGTGATGATAAGCTCCTCAGTTTACCTGTGTTTCAGGAAGGGAAGGCTGTGATTCCCAGCTAACACCAACAAAACATTCAAAAGTCCTCCTGGTGCCTAGTTAAAGCAGCATTGGTGAGCAGTCACATAGAGGTTGCTTAGACCAGAGGTCACATGATGAATAAAAATTAAGGTATTTCTCACAACCCTGTAAGGGAATTCTTATGATTCCAAATTAACCTGGGAAAGCATGAATAGATTGGTTGATTGCCAACTCACGGAAACAACCTAAACACCCATCAACCCATGAATGGATTAACAAACTGTTGTATATAATACTATTCACTCATAAAAAAGATGGAGACTTTATATCTTTTATGTTTATCTGAATGGAGTTGGAACACACTCTTTTTAGTAAAGTATCTCAAGAATGGGAAAAAAACTCCAATATACTCAATACTAATATAAAATGAATATATAAACACTTACATGCTCATATGAATGACGAAGCACAAATATAGTCTAACAAAAGGAGAGGGTGGGGGAGCATTTGACGAGAGCTCACCTAATGTGAGGGTGTTCAATATGCCCCCTAGGTGAGGGGCTCTTCTACAACTTGAACTTTACTTGGAAGTGAGAACAATGTAACCTAAAAATTTATACCTTCTTATTAATTTGAAATAAGATTGCCTGAGTTGAATAAAAATTGCTTTAATGAGAAGCGGATTTTTCTTAGAAGTTTGTGTTGTTTGTTTTATTTAATCTTTTTCTTTCCTTCTTTCTTTTCTTTTTTTCCCCAAAAAGAAAACTTATGTAGAGAAGAAATTAAAAATTTTGGTCAATTTTTCATTAAAAGTTGCCACTGGAGTGTGAAAGGACAGAGAAATATTATAGGCACCACCCTGACAATAATAATTGTTTTGAAAATAGATGATGAATCTATCTTAATTATGTATCATTTCATTGACTTAAGCACCAGCATATCTTTTCATATAAACAATGAATTAATTTAAATTTAAAGATTAAAAACATATGTATGAATACCTCAGACCCCCCTATTTTGAAGTAGCAATCTTCACAAAAAGCTTCACATTAATTTTTTTTTTTTTTTTTTTTTTTTTTTTTATACAGAGTCTCACTTTGTTGCCCTCAGTAGAGTGCCATGGTGTAATAGTTCACAGCAACCTCAAACTCTTGGGCATAAGTGGATCTCTTGCCTCAGCCTTCCAAGTAGCTGAAACTACAGGTGCCCACCATCACGCCAGGTATTTTTAGAGGCAAGGTCTCGCTCTGGCTCAGGATGGTCTCGAACTCGTGAGTTCAGGCAATCCATCCACCTCGGCCTCCCAGAGTGCTAGGATTACAGGCGTGAGCCACGGTGCCAGGCCCCCCACATAAAAATTTTTAAGCTCTATAAGGACATGTAACAGTTTATATTAAGATGAAATTCATATTAAAAGAATGTATATTACTTATTTTAAGAAAAAAATCATAAAGTAGAATTCCCTATACTGTATTTTATGGTTTTTATAACGAAGAGACAGATATGCTATAGCTATATAGTGCCCTGGAAAATACATGAATTAAACAAAGACTTAGGGCTTATTCACATTTAAAGAGGAGGCAATGATGCAATTGTCAGTAAAGCTCAACAAAATTTGGTATGTCTTACTCAAAGATGAAAATATTTTGATGTATTTTAATAGTCTTGGACTGTTAAAACACTGTCTTCACATGACAATAATAAAACATGCAGTTGTTTTGTTATTGTGGAAACATGACCCCTAATTAAGTTCTCAGCAATGAGATCAATAATGAGGTAATAACATTATTTATGTATTTACTCATCTAATTTTATACATACACTCATTTTAACCTAATAATAAGTTATAATTAATACAGCATTTAACCTATTCTCTGGTACAGAGAAATAGCGAATACATTTATGTTGAGTGAATACACATTTTAATGCCCATAAGGCAGAGGTTCGGATAGACGACCCCACAGAACTAGTAGATGATAGAGGTGGGAAATGAACAAAGGTCTACCAGAGTCCTCTTTCCCTTTTATCCACTTAGAGGTGTTATTAGATTATTTTCTACTAAAGGCAATTTTCTTGGCTGTCATTACTTTCAGATTGGTTCTAATACTTTTCTACTTATCTACTGTATTTGCAGTATTCTCACTCTGAAAAATAAATCTAAATTCTTTCTGTGTTACTTCAAGATCAGTACCCTCAACTTACAGTTTTGTAATTTTTTTTTTTTTGCTTTCAGTGACTTCTCTCAATGTTCTCTTACACAAGATATTATCATCACCTGGAACTCTCCATCAATTAAAATGTGAATTAAAACACCCCTCTTCCAAATTACAAACCAGTTTATTCGTTTCAGTTAACATTGATATATATTTTATATTCACCTACATATATATTGTCTTCCTGTAACTTTAACTTTTTATTTTCTTATTTTATTCTTCTTTCTGCACTCTACTTAATCTGTCTCTAAGGTCACTGGTCAGTCATTTCTATCATTCTCTGAGTTTATGTTTTTCCAGTGTCCTTTTAACCACACTGCCTGAAAAAAAAAAAAAAAAAAAAGAGGCCTATCTTTTCTCCTAACACACCTGGCTACTAAATACTACCAGAGATACCTGCAGAATGAGGTAGTTATGCCACCTCTGATTCATGGCATTCAGCTTCATCCGGAAACTTACAATCTTTTGCCAATTTCTTCTTCAGTTTTCCCTTCCATGTTTTATAATAGCTGTGTAAAATAGGTTATTTAAGTCCACATAAGTCTCCCTAAACTCTTCTGAAATTCCCCTCCTTTCTTTTCTTTTGTATTCAGAAATATTAACAATAATGTAGGTGATACATTTGTTGAATTAATAACTATTCATGCTAAAACAGGTATCAAGAAATGAACCTCAATTTCTGACACCAAACCCATAAACAAATCTGCATTTTCACTGTTGTTTAACACTCCTTTTCCAATGGAAGCATTGCCACTTCTCATTTTAGGTCATTTTCTCCTTTACTATTTTCTTATTGCCCTCCCTACTAAATGCCTATGCATTACTGTATGAACATCAAGTGACCAAGTGGCCCAACTAAGTCTTTTGATCCATTAGTTCTCTACCAGCACCCATAGCATTCTTCTATTCAAAATATCTTAAAGAGTTTTCGACACCCTGTCACTTTCTTCATTTCCTCATCTCCATTACTCAAACTATAGCAACTAGATAATTGCCTCATTATTATAGTAAAATTTATTTCAATAAATATCTTCCAACAGTCTAATTATCAATAGGAAAAAAGTATTCTTTTGCCTTGACCTACTAGTAGGATTTTAAATTGCGGACCATTTTTTTTTTAATATATATATAATTAGTTGTCTTTCTTCTTCTACTTTTCCTTCTGATTATTTCCCAATTTCCTCTGTGGGCTGCTTATTCTGTGCATTCTATAAATGACTTTAAAGACTTTTCTTTGTTCTAGTTCTTACCTTAAACATTGTTAATGATGTTAAATTGTAAGCCTTTTTAATTTTGTGAAGGCAAAAAGTGGAAATCTAATAGACACTTGTATAGAGAGATAAAGAATGAGGGAGGGGTGGGGAAAGGAAGAGCAGAGAGAGGGAAGGAGCAAGGGGGGTGGGGTCTTGGTGTGTGGCACACCTTTTGGGGGCAAAACACGATTGTAAGAGGGACTTAACCCAACAAATGCAACCACTGTAATATGGTTTCTTGTACCCTCAATGAATCCCCAACAATAAAAAAAAAAAGACTTTTTTTTGAAACTTTCATTGTCTTCTTTTTTTAAACTTTCTTCATACAATATTTACTGCTATATTCATATCAAACTTATATAGCATGGGAGCTGTCATATGTGAAGGACATAGTAAACATAGTAAATATTGGTTGAATGAGTGAATTAAGATTATTTTTTCTGTCAGGTATTTCTGTGTGAAATGCCAATATGGTTCAATTTAATGTTTTCTTTAAGTTTCTGAGATGAGTTTTTTGTTGTATGTAAGAAGAAACATGTTTTGCATACTTTTTGGATGTTTTCTGCTTTATTTTCTTACCTTGTGCAATAGGAAATAAAAGAATACAAGCAAGACTGTAAGTATCTTTGTCAAAAATTATACTTCATCACGAAAATTTAACTTTATATAACAAAAAATTATATACAAAAAATAGTTAATTAGAATTTGGACTTAGCTTTGTTAAAAGAAATATAAGAGTGAGTGGAAACTTTGATCTGGTCATGTTTATCCGATTTTGCTGGAATCTATTTTCCTTAGTAGATTCTTTCTTTCTACAGAGACAGCTATTAATGACCATTTTTAGGAACAAAATCCATCAAATTAATGTAGAATATATTGTCTATCTTTTGATAACATTTTTGTTTTAGTTATGCTTAATTTTAGTACAATACTGGAAGCAAAGTTAAATTGATCCTCCATGTACATACCGGAGGATTTGCTGAAATGTTGATATGCTGTCACATAATAAACGTTATCTAATATGTTTTTCAAATCTCTTATGAATTCAATTACCATGAGACACAAAATAAATCAAGAACAAAAGAAACTACTCCAGCATATAAATGCCTTCTTCAAATAAGCCTTTGTTCTTTTACAAGTCTATGGATTAATTGTCATCCTTATTCTAAGCATCTGGTTCACTGCTTTGATTTAATGAAAGGTTAGTTTGACCCAACACTCAAACCATCTTTATGAAACAGTGAAAGTAAAAATTATTACCTGGAGATTATTTATCAAAACCAGAATATTTCAAGGATGTAAAGATCACTACTTTTCAAATAATTGACCTTGACAAGCTAGATAAAGTTGATGTGAACTTTAGCTATTATAGACATGTTAAGAATAATAAATTTTTCTCAACAGAATTAATGCTAAATTGCCAAATGAAAATATACATTATTTCTTTAAAGTGCTTACATATTAATTTTTAATATGATCTAGTAAAAGCTTAACGATACTAAGTATAGACCCTAATAGTTTCTCATTTCCCCTAGATTACAATTTACATGGTAAATTCAAAGTTACTGCCTCTTTGATGTCATTCCAATGTCTTAGGCATGTCTAAGAAACACAGGTTCTGGGTTACAAGCTGCCTGAAGAGAAAAGTTACAAAACTTTACTATTAGCTCTTCAATATTTGTCTTTATGTAGCCATTTAAACACATGTGTGAGAATGTGTGTGTGTGTTTTCTAATTAGGCTTGAAAAGATTTCTGGAATAGAATCAAGTTAGAAGAAGAAAATAAACAAATTTACATAAATGGAAACTATTAATGCCTGCTTTAAAGAAGACACATAGTTGGATAACTTGCATAATTGCTGATCGTAGCATTCTACATGCAAAAAAAGGAGAGAAAAAAGTGTCTGAAAGTTCTCAAAGACACTATTTTCCACATTGTTGATGTTTTATTCTGATCCTGATTAGAAGGGAAATACTATAAAGCTGGATCAGGCTTATACATACCGTAGAGTAAGGAGATCTTGCATCTTTTCTTCCCTCCAATCATTTTTGCTTGGTCTTGAAGCAAAAGGACTGAAAGATCAGAATTTGGCAGGGAGAAGCCACAAGCAAGGTACTGTCCCTTGTATCATGCCAGTGTTAGCAGAAGGCATTCTCAGATAAGGGTGTTAGCTAAGGTGTTAGGATAATCGGCTAATTAACGATTTTATGTATATAGAAGGAAGCAGAGTCCTACCAAGCTCTCAAGTGCAGAAATATTAACCTTTCAAGTCCTGAAACACCAGAGCTTATCTATCAATAAAGCTCCTAGCTGCTAAAGATTGTTTGCACCTCTAAGTCCTGGAGTAAAAATTGTAATTCCAAGGTATTTGGAACTGACGTTCTTCTTCTAGATGATAGAAGACTGGCTAAAAATATAGACTGAAAATGCCCCAGAGGTTGAGAAATGTATTTGTTCATGTTTAGGTAAATGCTTCAAAACCTGCTTTGAAATATGTTGCTTTGAAGGAAAAGCTCTATTTCTAGTAACAATTAAGAACTGTTTCTCTAACTTGTATGCTTACATTTTGCCACTAGCAGTATGATTTCTAAAGGCAATGGCAGAGTTATATTCTCCAGACATCACTTACTAGCAAAACAGGCTGTGAAGCTACCAAATTGTCTACTTCAAAACAGGCAAAGTTAGTGTTGATACTAGTAGCATCCACAGATTCCACGTTGAATAAATTCATATTAAATTATTAAATAAAGGTATCACTCTCTGTTAAATCATTCTTTCTTCATTTAGCAAATGTTAGTTGAGACTCTACTCAATACCAAACACAGCTGTGGCACAGAAGAACCCTCCTAAGCTAAAACTTAAGCAGGATTTCAAGAAAATTTCATAATTGTCTTTTCATTTATTTTGGATTAATATGAATGTACATATTATTAGATTACATTGCTAGCATTTGTGAAGTAAAGTCTGAGTTGCAATTGAGTCCTTCATCCAGTAATAATTTTCACTTTCATTTCCTCTATGACTTTAACACAAGAATGGACATTACATACTTGTCAAGGGAAGTACAAAACGTGACGATATTTCAATAATTAGCATTTATACACCATATTTGAATGTTCCCCAATTCATTAAACAAACTCAAAATTATATGAACCATATAATATCTTTCTGCACTATAATAGTTGGAGATTATCACACCCCTTTGACAGTATTGGAAAGATTCTTGAAGTGGAAACTAAACAAAGAAATAATGGACTTAAACACTACCCTAGAACAAATGGACTTAATAGATATATACAGAACATTTTCTTCTAACAAAATTAATACGCATTCTTCTCATCAGCCCATGAGAGATTATCCTCCAAAATTGATCATATCTTAGGACACAAATCTAACCTTATAAAATTTAAAAAAATAGAAATAATTCCTTGTATCTTCTTCGACTATCATGGAATAAAAGTTAAACTCAACAATAACAGAAATCCACATACCCAAATAATGTCATGGAAACTAACCTATGCTGAACAATAGCTGGGGAAAATATGAGGTTAAGAAGGAAATCATTAGATTTCTTGAACAAAATGATAATGAAGGCACAAGGTATCAAAACCTGTGAACTACTGCAAAGGCTGTCATAACAGGAAAATTTATAGCATTAGATGGCTTCATCAAGAACACAGAAGGAGTTAATGGGATATTTCAAGCAACTAGTGAAGGACTAATAATCCAACACTAAACCCAGAAGAAGAAAAGAAATAATCAAAATTAGAGCAAAATTAAATGAAACTGAAAACAAAATAATCATTTGAAAGATCAGCAAAACCAAAAGTGGGTTCTTTGAAAAGATTAATAAAATTGGTAAACCCTTGGCCAAACTAACCAGAAACAGAAAAGTAAGTGCTCTAATAACTTCAGTCAGAAATGATACAGGAGAAAAAACAAAATACCATAGAAATACAAAACATGTTCAATGATACTACAAAAACTCTGTACTCAAAAATATAAAAATCTAGAAGAAAATGTGGAAGAAATGGACCAATACCTCAAATCACAACACTTTCCTACCCTCAACCAGAAAGAACTAGACATTTTGAAAAGATTTATATCAAGCATTTAAATAGCATCAACTATACAAAATCTTTCAAAAATAAAAGCCCTGGACAAGATGGTTTTACACCAGAATTCTATCAAACCTTCAAAGAAAACTAGTTCCTATATTACATAAGCTATTTCAAAACATAGAGAAGAAAGGAATCTTCTTCAACACATTCTCTGAAGCAAATACCACCCTTATTTGAAAACCAGGGAAGGACCCAACAAAAAATGAAAATTAGAGACCATATAATTAAAGAATATCGTACAAAATGTTCAATAAGATCTTAGCAAACAAAATATAGCAACACATAAAAAAAGTTATACACCATGATGTAGTTAGCCAGCTTTATCCCAGGGATGGAAGGCCAGTTCAACATTGGTAAATCCATAAATGTAATCCATCACATAAATAAAATAAAAAAAACAAAGACCATATGATTCTTTCAATTGATGCAGAAAAGACTTTTGACAATATTCAGCATCCCTTCTTGGTAAGAACACTTAAAAGAATAAGCTTAGGTGGGACATTTCTTAAACTTCTAGTGTCCGTCCACAACAAACCTACAGCTAATATCATATTAAAAGGAGTAAAACTGAAAGCATTTTCACTCATAAATGGAACTAGACAAGGATGTCCACTGTCACCGCTGTTCTTTAACACAGTTCTGGAAGTCCTAGCCATTGCAATAATACAAAGGAAAGGGATCAAGGGTATTAAAATGAAGTCAGAGGTGGTCAAGCTCTCACTCTGTGCAGCTGATATGATATTATAGCTGGATACCTCCCAGAGACTGAACTCCAAAGCTCTTAGAAGTGATTAAGGAATATAGCAGCATCTCAGGATAGAAAATCAATGCCCACAAATCAGTAGCCTTCATATATGCTAGTATCAGTCAAGCTGAGAATAAAAATCAAAGACTCTATATCTTTTACAGTAGCTCCAAAGAAGATGAAATACCTAGGAATTTATCTAACAAAGGATGTGAAAGATCTCTATAAAGCAGTGGTTCTCAACCTTCCTAATGCCGCAATGTGTTTTCATTGTTACAAAGGAGTCACAATCCACAGATTGAGAACCACTGCTACATAGGAAACTATTAAAACCTGAGAAAGGAAGTAGTAGAAGATGTTAACAAATGGAAAAACATACCATGCTCGTGGCTGGGCAGAATCAACATCATTAAAATGTTTATTCTACTCAAAGAAATCTATGTATTTAATTCAATCCCCATCAAAATACCAAGTTTATACTTGAATAACTTGAAAAAAATAGTACTTTGTTTTATATAGAACCAGAAAAATCAATGAATAGCAAATACAATTCTTATAAATAAAAATAAATCAGAAGGCATCACGTTACCAGACTTCAGGTAAGATTACAAATCTATAGCGATCAAAACAGCATGGTACTGACAAAAATAGAGCTATAGAGCTATGGAATAGAATAGAGAATCTAGAGATGAACCAGCCCACATATCTCTATTTGATCTTTGATAAACCAAACAATAGCATGTACTGAGGAAAAGAATCCTTGTTTAATAAATGATGCTGGGAAGACTAGTTAGCCACTTGTAGAAGACTAAAACTGGACCAAAACCTCTCACCTCTGACAAACTGATAGAGGCCATGACAAGAACTGATTCTTCTTGGTAAAAGATTCAAATTCAAGACATGAAACAAAAAAAATCCCAGACGAGTGTCGGAAAAACTCTTATAGATATTGGCCTAGGAAAAGACTTCAGGGGAAAGACTCCCTCTCCCCCTGGCAACTGCAGCAAAAACTAAAGCAAATAAGTGGGATTTGATCAAGCTAAAATGCTTCTGCCCAGCTGAGAGTACTACACCAAGGCAAACAGACAGCCTTCAGAATGGGAGAAGATTTTTGCATGTTATGATTCTGACAAAGACTTAATAACTAGAATCTACAGAGAACTCAAATTAATCGAGAAGAAAAGAGCAAACAATCCCATTTATAAATGGGCAAGATGCTTGAACAGAAATTTCTCTGAAGATGACAGATGAATGGCCACCAAACATATGAAAAAATGCTCATTATCATTAATCATCAGAGAAATCAAATCAAAACCACTCTGAGATATCAGTTAATTCCAGTAAGATTAGCCTACATCACGAAATCCCAGAACTGTAGATGCCAACGTGGATGTGAAGAGAAGGGACACTTTTGCACTGCTGGTGGTATTGCAAACATTCCAAAAACCATTTTTGGGAAGAGTTATGGAGAATTCTTAAAGAATCTTCAAAAGTCAACCTTCCATTTGATCCCACAATTCCATTACTAGGTATCTACCCAGAAGAATAAAAATCATTTACTACAAAGACATTTGCACCAGAATGTTTACTGCAGCTCAATTCTTAACTGTCAAGTCATGAAAGCAACCTAAATGTTCATTGTCTCTTGAATGGATCAACAAACTGTGGTACATGTATACCATGGAGTATTATACAACCATAAGAAAAATTGAAGACATCATATCTTTTACGTTTACCTGAATGGAGTTGAAACACTTTCTTCTTAGTAAAGAATCTAAAAAATGTATACCCAATGTATTCAATATTAATATTAAACCAATATATAAACAATTGCACATCTGCATAAATGATAAAGCACAAATATTGTCTAGAGATGGTAATGGAAGAGGAAAGAGATGGGTAGAGGAGGGCAATTGGAGGGAAGAAGGAGGGCAATTAGTGGGATCTCACCTAATATACACAATCTGAAGGTGTTCAGCACACCCCCTTGGTGAAGGGCTCAACCACAACTTAAAATTTACCTCGGAAGTGAGAACAGTGCAACCCCCAAATTTTTACCCTTGTATTAATTTAAAATAAAATAAAATAAAATAATTACATAGCAATCACAAAAAAAAGATGGGCATGGTGGCTCATGCCTGTAATCCTAGCACTCTGGGAGGCTGAGGCAGGCAGATGGCGTGAGCTCAGGATTCAAGACAACTTGACCAAAGGCGAGACCCCATCTCTACTAAAAGTAGAAAAACTAGCTGAGTGTGGTGGTGAGCGCCTGTTATCCCAGCTACTCTGGATGCTGAAGCAAGAGGATTGTCCAAGCCCAGGAGTTTAAGGTTGCTGTTAGCTATGATGCTCTGGTACTCTACCTAGAGCAACAGAGTAAAATCCTGCCTCAAAAATAAGCAAACAAATAAACAAATAACAAAAAACCATTTTTCTTAGTACAGTATTTTAAGAATGGAAAAGCAGGTATCCATTGTACTTGATCTAATGTGAAACCAATAGGTGAAAACACTTTTGACTGTCACAAGATGTGATGATCATCTAAGAAATAGAAGCCAGGAATGATGCTAACCCAATTACAATATGAGTACAGCATCCAACAGGCTAGAATTATTCATGCCAGAAACTCAGTAGGTCTGAGGTTGAGAAATTCTGAGTTAGAAGAGGCATTCATGTTATGTGAGACCTCAAAGTGGAGAATACAAGAATTTATATCTGATAGTAGAGCTTTCAAAGTTCTATTTCATTATTATTGATGATGATACCTGAATAAGAATATTTACATATATAAGCATATGTATAGTTACATAAAGAAAAAATAACAGTGACACAGTAACAGGTATAGGTGCTGGAATATGAAAAACTTATCAGTCCAAAAGGTAAGCATTTATTGATATTCTTCAGTGCAGAGATCTGAAAGAAGGAAGTTATATACTTTAACTTTCAGAAGCTATCTTTGCCTCTGTGATGCTTATGTTGTCTTTTTAAAAATTAGATCATCAAATTTCCATGGCTTAATACAATAGAAACTTATTTTATGCTCAGCCCAGAGTTCAGTATGGCTGTTAGATTCTGAGAGTAGTTTTACTCCTTGTGGTGATACACTGACCTACATTAATCAGTTTCATATTAAGGCTGTGCCATCTCCAGGATCTGAGAATATCAACATTCATGTTGCAGAAAGAGAGGACTGATGAATTTGTTTTTTAAATGCCCTGGCCCAGAGACTTACTCATCTTTCCTGCTCATATCCATGGATAAGAAGTGGTCATCTCACTGCACCTGGATTCAATTAATGCTGAACAGCCATGTTCCATCATTAATTGCACATTATAAACATATAAGGAAGGGGAAACTTTATTTTTGTAACCATCTTTCACTAGCACAATCCATCTCCTTTTCTCCATCATCAATCTTCAAAAGTCTATTCATTCTTAGGCACCATGCTAGATTCTGGAGACACATAAAAATGAATTGTTCTTGACTTCAAGGGACATAAAATCTAGTAGGGGACTTTAATCATTTCAGAGGTAATTTCTCTGAGCTTAAATCCTGTACTTGAAGAAATACAGAAGAATCCTCTGAAACATTTCTATAGCTTTGTTTGTTTAAATGTTTTCTCAGCACAATTTATAGTTACGATCTGTAAGCACTTTTAATTTCAAGGAAAGATTATGTCAAAATTGTTATAATCAATGTGTATCTATATTGAAAGTTGTTACAAGGATTTCTAAAAACAAAGATTCCTATCACTAACAGTGTTTCCTTTCTTATATGGGGGAAACTTGATTCTAAAGCATTTCAGAGCACTCATAATAGTGACTTTCAAGTATTTAGATATGCAACTATCCAAGAAAATACTTTTTGCTCGAGTTTTACCTCCATTTTTTTTAAATTTGAGTACATTAACTAAAATAAAAAAAAATAAGACTTGCAAATGCAGCCACTTGAACATGTATTCTATAAAGACAGATACCACATTTTATTATTCTCTATGGTTATAGAGAAATTCATCTGTTTACTCCAAAATTAGTTCTATTTTTTCAAACTGGTATTTCATGAAAGGAGGTCTTTAAAAAACCACAGTTTGTTGTTTTCCACTATGACAGAGAACTTTATCTATCTACAATAAATTCCTGTATACTTTTTTAGTGGTAGTCTATCTATTGAACTCAGTATATTATCTCTCAGAATGAAAGACTGCATTTTTTCACACTCTTTATAGGATAAGTGTGACCATGTGACTTAGGAGATGAAAGTGTCACCTACTGGACAATAGATTTAAGAAAACCAATTCAACTCCAAAATCTATTGTTTATCCTTTTGTTTTGTTTCCTTCTTCCAGTCAGTACCTTGGTTCTAACAGGTGAAATTTCACAGTAATAATGGACCATGAAGCTCTTTAAAATATGCTGTACATACACTATCATGATGTAGTGGAACGATAGGAGGCTGGATCTCTGATGAATGCTTTGGATCTGCCATACCTCACCTGGAAATAATCTCCAAATTTCTTTTCTAGTGAGAGAACTACATTTCTATCTTCTTTAAGCTACATTGATTCATTTGTTTTTTTCTGTCTCCTATTTTTAGATGAATTTTATCCTAACAGGTACTCATAACATGATGAGTTGTACCAGATCATATCTATACTTTCAAGGCTTCTATTAATCTTTCTGTATTCCATAAGCCATTTTTCAACTTCTGTAGGACTGGGTAATCCCTTCTCTGAACATTGGTAGAAGTTTCCATGTTTTGCTTTTTTTTTTTTTTTTTTTAGACAGAGTCTCACTATGTCACCCTGAGTAGAGTGCTGTGGCGTCACAGCTCACAGGAACCTCAAACTCACTCTTAGGCTTAAGTGATTCTCTTGCCTCAGCCTCCCAAGCAGTTGGGACTACAGGTGCCTGCTACACACCCAGCTATTTTTTTGTTGTTGCAGTTATTGTTGTTTAGCATGCCCGGGCTGGGTTCGAACCCATCAGCTTTGGTGTATGTGTCTGGCGCTGTAACCATTGTGTTACCAGTGCTGAGCTGAAGTTGCCATTTTTAATGCTCTGGTACATGCCTCTTTTTCTGGCATTAGGAAACCATTTATTGATGGATAACATACAATCTAAAAGGTACACATGTTGTCATTGTATGACTCCATAAATTTTCAGGAAGTAAATATTCCCAAGTGACTATAATCAATATCCTTGAAGAGTTCTTTGTAATAACTTCCATACTCCACCAAAGGATAACCATCATCCTGGCCTTTACAGTACAGGATTGGTGTCATCAAATCTTTATACAAATATAACTATAGTGTGTATCTTTCTGGGATTTAGTTTATTTCCCTTAATACCATGCAAGTGAAGCTCTTTGCTATATCTGAAGGTTTATGTTCCCCCAACATTTATATGTTGAAGTCCTAATCCCCAAAGTGATAGTCTTAGGAGGTTAGGCTTTGGGGAGGTGAATAGTCATGATGGTTTCACTCATAAGTGGCATTAGTGCCCTTATGAAATACACCCACAGGAGCTTGGCTACATGAGACCACAGAAAGTGCCATGTCTGAATTGGAGAATGGACCCTCACTATATATTAAATATCCTGACACCTTGGTCTTAAACTACTTAACCTCCAAAATTGTGTGAAATAAATTTCTGTTGTTAATAAGCTACTTGATTCTATGGTATTTTGTTATAGGAGCTCAAATAAACAAAAATACTAATTCGTGTTTTTATATGTTTGATTAGTTTGCTCATTGTCATCACTTAATAATATTTTCTAATATGGCATGCCACACTTCTTTAACTTTACTATGATAGGATGTTTTCATCTAGTTTGGAAATATTTCAGTGCTACTTCTTACTTTGTTCTACCTATCCCTGTCAAAACAGTCTATTTCTTCTTTGTTGTATGGCTAGAGATACACTTTATGGGTTATGGGAAATAAAAATTTTAATAGTAATACCAAATAATGTTTCAAGGTGCTTATTCCAGTTTAACCTCCCACTGGCAGCCCCCATACGTCTGGTAGTTTATTACATAATGCCTATAGAACACTAACTAAACTGGGTTTATTTGTGATTTTATACAATTACTTATAAAGAACAGAGTTTATAATTTCTACCTGCACATCCCTCTAAACCATTACTTTTGGGGTACTCAGTAATATTTGTGATGATGTTTGTGTCACACTGAAAAAATGTATTTGTGAAACTAATAAAGATATCATTAAAGTTCATAAGTTAAAATTAATTCGGTCATTTTCTTACCACTGAGGATGTTTAATGTGATGTGTCATTGATGGCACAGAGATACCTCAGTTATTTAAATATAAGTAATATATTTTTACAAATAAATCTCTTAAATGATTAAAATAAATTTAGTATTATTTAGAGTACTAGGTAGTGGGTGTTTGGACACAGCACACATGCTAACTGAAAATATATTTCAAAGACTAAACAGATTTACTCTGTGAAGACATTTCTGTATATGACTAAAATAAAGGACACTCTCCTATGATATAAACCATTCTTTACTGATCATGAACTTAACTGACCTCAGCTGGAGTAACTTGTCACCAGCAACTTGCTAGGCTTTGTCTCAGCCCTTGAGACACATGATGGCTTTATATTACCTATCCACCTTTGCTCCCAACACTTCTGGCTTTATATGTACATACTACAAATTCACAGTTTTGTGGTGATAATGCAGCCCTTGGGGATATGTGTAAGTGATGTGTGCTTGGGAGAGATGATGATGTTCTTTTGAGTGGAAGTTTTTATGTTTGTACTAGCAAAAAAGAACTTTGATCAAAAATGAAAGTAACTCATCATTAATAATCAAGGTTAGCAAGTCTATAGTAAAGATCAGTACAATTCCAGGCTGACAATGTGGACTAAAAGGCAACATGACAATTGTGGGACCGTATCATGAGCAATGTCTTTTGGAAAGAGTGGGAGTATAGATGCAAAACTAAGTTATTTCAGAAACTCCCTATGAAACCTAGAATCTTGTATTTGAGAGCAAATACAAGATAATCTATAGCAGTGGTTCTCAATCTTCCTAATGCCACGACCCTTTAATATAGTTCCTCATGTTGTGGTGACCCCCAACCATAAAATTATTTTTGTTGCTACATTATAACTGTAATTTTGCTACTGCTATGAATCATAATGTAAATATCTGATCTGCAAGATGTATTTCGGCGACTCCTGTGAAAGGGTCATTCCACCCCAAGAGTCGTGACCTATAGCCTGAGAACCACTGTTCTATAGGAAAGACAACCTGAAAGAGCTTGTAAGGAGCAAATTCTTAGTCTACAGGAAAAGGAAGTAAATATGGCTGTTCCTTGGATGACAATGTTCAGTAGAAGCAGGTAGATTGCATGCCCTTGGCACATGGCTATTGAACCTGGGAGAGAAAGGAAAGAAGAGGAGGAAGGAGAAGAGTAGAAGGTATGGGAGTAGAACATGAACATAGATAAACAGTTTGGTCAGCAAAATGAATTCAATATATTTACTACTTTAAGAGAATTTACGGTCTAGCAGAGGAGGCATACCCTCGCTAAAAACTAACAATACAATGGATGACTTTATATTGATCTTGTGAGAGGTAGCCTGATAAAAAGGGGATAACACAAGAGTCAGATTCCAACAAACCTGGAATTAAATACTGAGGCTACCACTTCTTTATTCAGTTTTATTATCCATAAAATGGGAAAAATAAAAGCAACTTGATATACATTTGTGTTATGACTAATGGTAATAATAAGTTCAAGTGGTTAGATCAATATCTTTAATAAAACCTAATATGATTTTACTTGTATTCTTATTCTCATTGTTATTCTTATTATTTTCTGCCAGGAACTGGCTTAAGTATTTTAGGTATTTTAATTAATCTTGAAAACAGTCTCATGGGGCAGTTGTGCTTAATACCCTAATTATATATAGGGAGATTCAATCCCAGAGAAGTTTGGACACAGGTCCCGTACCTAAGAAATGATGGCGTTATACTCAAATGCAAGTTCTATGTGTCTTAAGCAATTAATACATAGTAGCTTAACAAGTAAGAAAATTCAGTGGGTACACAGATGTATGTCTTACAATTCCTTCGTGTATAAGTAAACAAAAACCCAAGGTATCATAAACCAGAGAGCATTAGACATTAGCTCAGCTAGCAATTCCAGAAACATCACTGATAGAGATGACCTTAGGATGATTAGATGCAAACCTTGAATCCCACAAGATTTCACTCTCCTGCTTTTATCTTTGTTCCCTTCTGTGTGTTAATTGTTCAATGACAGTTGAACCTCAGACAAGGTCAGCAGAATGCTGCACCTTTACTGCCTCCTGGTTACATAAGACAATGGCACTTCTTTTCTCCAACTTCTGTTGAACAATAACTGAGAAGGGCTCTGATTGGTCAAAATTGGGTTAATGTGCTCACCACATGCCAAGGTGAGATGCAGATCATGTCTAGAAAAGAGCGAGCAAGGGGAGCAACCTAAGTGAGGTCACTGGGTTTATGAGTGTGAGGCATTTATCTTATTACAAAGGTCAAACTGAGTAAATTTCTGTGGTGAGGGAGAAGGGGACTGGTGATTTCCAGGAAGGCTTTCATTTCCTGATCATCATGCAAGCTTCATCTTAGTCTATTATATAACTTTAAATGAATTCATTATGTTATCAATTATAATTCAATTTGACAAATTTTAGAAGTCTTCAGTATATTATATACGACATGCTCATAGAAGGAATGTGACTGAAATGAAGATTTTTGCTTTGAAAAGAGAATAGGAATATAAAATACCTTGAAAGGAAGTCTTAATTCTTCAAAAAGGTTATCTGGAAGATTTTCCTGATTATTTCCATCTTTTAAAAAGATACATATTATGTGGTAATTGTTCTTTTAACTACTGACACAATTAATGCCTGAGAAATATAATTTATGGTTTTATTTGGCATGTACTTAAGCACCTGCATAACAATTACTGGTGTGACATTTTTGTCTGCACCATAAAGCACTGCACTTCCTCCCTGTCATCAATTTAAAAATGAAGCGAAGAGGCTCTCTCCGTGGGGAGTACCTGCCCTGATCTTATCTGGTAGAATGAAAATATGATTGCCTTACTGACACTGGAAATTATGCTTTCCCAACTCGAGGACCCTTCTGCAATAGGTATCTACACCCTTAGTGTGCCTTTTTTGCTCCATGAGAAGCCGTTTTTACCTTTACGATACTTAAATTGAAAATCTTTTTTCTCTTTTTTGAATCTCAAATTGTATGGCAATTGACCATCAAAAGGAGTATTTCCCAGGAAATACATAATGAATCATTTCTCCCTACTGCCATGACTAAGATCTGATTCAAATGGAGAGTGATTATCAAAACAAAAGTTAATGCAACTATATCTTTCTCTTTTAAACAAGTAGCTAAACAGCTCTCTTGGATCAACTTTTTCTTTAACTTTTTTTCCTTACAATGATTTGGAAACAGAAATAGTCAATAACTGTCATTGCCTTGAAAATTAAAGTGAAATCCTTGTTCGCACCATCTCCGTAGACATTTTTATGCCAAAGGTTATGATTTCTCCAAGATTCTTATTATACCAAGTGACCTCAAATGTTTTTGGATGAAGTTGTGTGTTTGTATGGGGTTTTTCTCTTAACTGATAGCATTCAACTTCTTTTTAGTGTTTTTGTTTTTTTTATCTTTTTCCTACCTATCTGTAATGTAACTTGCTTTTCCTTCTAGTCATTAATTTTTTGCAGCTAAAAGGGGAAAAAAAACACTTTTCTGTACAGCTCAAAATACTTTTCTATCAAACTGCTCTTGAAAAACCTATTTTTCATGACACAATTGCAGAATAAACCTATGGTTAATACCTTATTTACACAAGCTGAAGGCTATTATATCTGTGTTTGGCGACCTTGAAACTGTATTGTGCTCAGTGCCCTTTTTATAACCTTAATTACTGGGGAATATAGAGCTTTAAAGAAAGACTAACATTTCACTTTAACATCCACAATAATCTATTATAAAGCCAGCTAAGCCAGTCCCCAAATACAGAGAAATGTTATTACATGCTCAGCTAGCTGTCAAGGGGCCATGAGTCAGTGGCTTATAGTTATCAAAAGTAACAAGGTTGTTCAGAATTTCCTCCAACAAAGCCAGCCAGCTTATGGAAGGATTAAGCTCTCTTTGATTAGACCAACTGTAACATGTCCTACCCTTTTAATTAGCATTCCCTTTTGCTTAAGGTGGAGGCTGGTAATTTGACACTCACATTGGCATCTCAAGAAATGATTTGGTATTTTGTCCAACTTATGAGCATTAGAGCAATGGTATACACTTCTGCATCAACTAAAATTTGAGCTGCTGAAGGATTTATGTTCAAAACCCTGTAAAATCTCAAGGGCACTGTGCCTCTAATAGACAAAATGTAATAACACTCCAATATAATATGTGGCAGGAGACGTGGTTAGCCTTTAGGCATCGTATATGACCCTAAGGCCATGCTCTTTTTGCTTTCTACCTTTGGGAACAAAAAGTTTTATGTCAGCTTTATTGATGTTTTACAGGTGTACATTTTAATTCATACCTTAAAGCAATTCAGGGAGAAGACGTGTATGCATGCCGCTGGATTGCTTAGTTGGTAAGTAAATATAATTCTTCAGTGATCGTGCTAAACACAGCAGAGCAGAGGCTGTGAAAGGAGGGAGCATGCTGCCGTTCCTGAAGGAGCACATCATTTATTGAAAACAAATTTGGTCATAAATATCTCTTTTTACCAACTTACAGGCTGCCTGTACGTAAACCATCCTATTTCTATGTCCTCCCACTTTGTTTGCTTCATGTTAGTATACTGTACCATTTTTTCCATACTATAGTCTTTCCTGTACTTCACTTAGCCTCCTGTCCCCCATTGAATGGGTATATACTGAAGAGGCAATTTTCATAATGGAAAATTTCCCAATATTTCTCCTGTTTAGTTTAACTGCAGCAAAAATAGTCAAAGAGAGAAGCAATTGTGGAAGTGAAGATTTTGTTATTTCATATAGGTTTTGATGTTATTTATAAAGATAAATGTAAGGAAAGACTTAAAAAGAAAGAAACAACTTAACTGGAAAAAGAAATAGCTAGTTGAAATACTCGCATCTTGAAGTGCACATTATTCTTAGTAAAGCATCACAAGAACGGAGAAGCAAGAATCCTATGTACTCAATTCTGATATGAGGAAAATTGATGACCTAATATATGGGGGGATGGAGGAAAGGGGGTGTAGGAAGAGGAAAGGGGGGCTGGTGGGGGATCACGTAGTGTGACACACCTCTTGAGGACAGAACACGATTATAAGAGGGACTAACAAATCTAATCTGTGTAACCTGGTTCTATGTATCCTCAATGAATCTCCAACAACAACAAAAAAGAAATACTCTCATCTTGAACACATTCTTTTCTATAATTGAATAACTAATGCACAGCCCAATGATATCACTGAATGAGGGTTTAAGACTGCTTACTTTATTTCTAAGAAGATGCCGTATGTTTTACCTTTAGCTGCACAATTTAGATTTAAATTTAGTAGTTGTTCAAATATTTTTAAAAGAATCATAATTTAATGAAGGATTCTTGTATACTTTAGTCTTTCAAAAGTGTATCTAAGAATTCTGGTGCTTACAGTTGTATATTTACTTATTCATCCAAAACATTTGTGAGGTGCCACTATTGTTCAGAAGCACAGAAGACATTTGAGAACTCAAAATTACTGTCTATCCTCAAGGAACATGTGGTTAACGTAATTTCTATTCAGAGACATCTCATTCAATTTGAAACCCAAAGAGAAATATTGCTATTATTACTATATTTAGAAGTCATAGCTTTCTTCATCTTCAATTGTTTTTGTTTGCTTGTGTTTTGTGATAGTTTGGACAGAAGGTCTTGGAGCCGGGGACTTGGTTCATTTTTTTTTTTTTTTTTTTACTAAAGGTGATTGAAGTTGACTAGTTCTCCTCTGAGCTTTGTTCTTTATGAAGTTGAAGGTGAGAGTTTAAACTCAAAGTAAAGTGAGTTTAAAAGAAATGGTTTGGAGATTTGCTGTAACTAGAGAAGATTTTAAAAGACTGTTGTAGATAATGAGAGCTAAGCTAACTATGGAAGAACAGATGAGTTTTTGCATCACACAGAGAGCCTAGATTTCCACTTGTGAGATTTTTTTCCCATACAGCTCTCCACACACCAGAGGTACACACAGAGAGATTAACTAAAGATTAGAAATCTTCTGCACTTATCTTTTGAAGGTAATAGTTTCTTAGAAGTTGATGACATTAGAAATGGATCAGTTTACAAAACACTAAGAGCAAGCTCATTTTTCTGTAATAAAAGATACATCAAAATTATTTTTCTAATAAATATGTGCTTTTATTATGTGAATACTGTGCGGATCATGACAGATAATATTAGGTCATGGCAAGCATAGCTTTTCGCCACTTTCATGCTTTTTCCTCAGCCTTGAATTAAGATTAACATCACAGAGGCATATACACAATTGTTTGAAGTTACAAAGTTATAGTTTTCATTTTGTTTGTTTTCAATTCCCAATACAAAAATAGTGTAAGTCACCTGCCAACAGCAGTTCTTCCAAAAGTTATTATATGGATTTAGAATCACTAGGTGTGTGATTTCTGAAATTATTTTTCAATCTCCAGGGTCACACATCTTTGCAGAATATACAATCTAAGTTTTAACAGGTGGAGGCATTTTCCCTGGGCCAAAAAGAAAAGTGTGCAACAGAGAATGAAGTTATTTAATTTACACTCTAACTCCCTCATGCAACATGTTAAATCACTTATAATGAGACAAATGGGCCAGATAGTCCTACATAGTTGATATCTTTGGTCAAAATACCATTTAAACCTTTTTTTCTAGTTGAAAAATTCTCAGTAAGCATACACTTTCCCGTTTACATTTTCTCCATCTCTTTTTGTATTATTTTTCCTTATATTTATCTATTTATATTGCTTTCCTCCAGAGGCATCTGAGGCTGGACACTTTGTTTTATGAATGTATTCTGCTTCATTACCTGTTGGTAGTAGTAAACGTAAGTTCAAAGTGATGAAATTTACTTCATCTTAATTGAGTAATGGTCACAATAAGTACAATTAATTTATTGATTTTTTTAGAAAACATATTTCTCAGAATAAGGATATGAGATAGATACTTTCATCCCTTTTTACAGGTAAGGAGTCTAACGTTTCCTTCACTGAGCTTAGAATATCCTCCTATTGACACCTAGTGTATAAGGGACAGAATTTGGATTTAAGTATTTTGTAGTCTGTTTCATTGTAGTGTTGATGACATTAACTTCAGCTCTATTACACAACTTATATTTTTGCAAGGAATTTCTGTAGTCCAACAAAAAAAAGTGCTAGGAATTATTTTTAACTTCTATAAAACTCACGTGGAAACATTAAAAATGAATTATGCTTCAGGTAGGTGTTAAATTTTACTTTTTTTCAAACTTTACAAAAACTGTGACGTTTAGAGAACGGTCACAAAGTTATAGTGCCACTGGTTAGAAGAACTTAGATTTAAATCTGCAAATTGCAAAATGCATATCCCGTAATATATGTGAACTAGGGTTTTAGAATGCTTACTTACTTGTGGGTAGATGGCTAGTAATGGGTTTGCAGGATCAAATGGAGGGTCTAATTAAATCATTTTATCCTAAGAACATTTGAATTAAACTATTTGTCACAGTTCAATTTACAATTGCCAAATTGTGGAAACAACCTAAATGCCCACTAATCCAGAATAGATATGAGATAGATACTTTCATCCCTTTTTACAGGTAAGGAGTCTAAGGTTTCCTTCACTGAGCTTAGAATATCCTCCTATTGACACATAGTGTATATGTATCCATGGACTACTATTTAGCCATTAAAAAACATGGAGATTTTACATCTTTCATTTTAACCTGGATTTAAGGTGGAACACATTCTTCTTAGTAAAGCATCACAAGAATGGAGAAGCAAGAATCAAACGTACTCAATTCTAGTATGAAGACAGTAGATGATCTAATATAAAGTGAGTAGAGAAATGAGGGATTGGGGAGAGGAGGGGGAAAGAGGGATGATGAGTGATCGTGTATGGCACACCCCTTGGTAATTATAACAGGGACCTTATCTAACAAATGCTATCAGTGTAACCTAATTCTTTGTACCCTCAATGAGTTCCAAACAATAAAAAAAAGAATGCGTCCTTAAACTTATTTAACAATAGTCATTAAAACAAGAGGTTCCATTAGCAGATCATTAGCATATAAATTCTAATCTGGCCTTGCATCATCTGTGATAAATGAGAAATCCAGAAAAATAATCAAAGAATTTGCCTTCAAATGAACCAAATCTAAGATTTACCTGTTATCATAGCTTTTGTAGTGATTATGTGCTGAATTATTAACATTATTTTATTGTTATCTTGTGTTGAGTTTTTTGCATTTCTTTTGTTCATCATGTGTCTTCTCATAGATTAGATACTAAGTTAATCAGTGAACAAAAAATTGTTGGATGTTATTCAGTAGGTTGTATTGTGTATAGAGACTTTCTAAACATTAGGCCTTTTATCATTCCTTGAATATCACATGCCTTTATATCAGGTAGTGAGACAAATATTAATACCATAGTTCAAATATCAATTATAGTTAAATGAAACAAGGGGTGTTAGATAAACATTAAATCTAACAAAAATTAACCTCTCAGATAAAAAAAGGTTTATTTCATAGTCATTGCACATATACATAGTAGATGGTTTCTTACATGCATGTCTTAAGATGATAATAATTCAAAAAGTGAATTATTTCATATTTCATTCAGATGCAAGCTCTGGTGAAATTGCTTCATGTATTAAGCAATAATAATTATGCCTTTCCAAAATATCCATATAATGAAAAGGGAAGAGAGAGGAGATGGATGAAGAGAGATTTGTTAAATGACACTAAATTACAGCTAGACAGGAGGAAGAAGTATGGTTAATAATAATACATAATAGGTTAATAAGTATGACATATCTGATTTCCTTAAGTATTAAGTTTAACAATGTCTCTCAAATTCCACTTTGACACTTATTTTGTTGTTTGGTTCTTCCTTTGTTTTTGTAAAGGTACATAGTCATTCTGTGAAAGGTACATATTGGCTTGAGATTATCTTTAATTTTTTTTTAGAGCAATATTGGATAACTCAAAAATTCATGTTATTTTTTAATGTAATTCCAATGTGAAACCAATGCAATGCAGACAGCTAGAAATATCAACAGAGTGTTTGGTAAGGCTGTGGCTAATGAGTGCCCAGTATGTAAATGGTTTCAGAAGTTCCATTACAGTGTTTTTAATCTTGAAAATAAGCCAAGACCTGAGATTAAGGTGGATGATGATGAACTGAAAGCTGTAGTGGAAGCAAATTTATCTCAACCTAACCATGAATTACAAGCAAGTTTCTTTTATTTTTTTATTTTAACATATGTATGTGTTAATTAGGTTTCCACTTTTTGCCTTCACCAAACTTAAAAGGCTTAACATTTAATAACAATAACAATGTTTAAGATAAGGACTAGAAACAATAACCACATAAAGAATGAATGAAGATAAATACATTCAGAAAAGAAAACAGATGATTACTGCATTGAAATATTAAGCAATATTAGTAATAATAATGCAAAGAAAGTAATGTTCACATTGTCAAATAAGACATTATAGAATGCTTTGACTCTGAGTCTAGTATGACGTCATCAGTTAACTTCTTATTTTTTTCCCAAAGTCTCAAAAAATGAACAACTAATATTATATAATAAAAGTAGAAGCGAGTTTCAAAAAACAGATCTTGCCGAATCTTATAAACAATAGAAAAAGAAGAAATATTTCAAAATCATTCTACTTGATCTGGATACACCTGATATTGAAATTGGAGAAAATATATTTTCATAAAGGGAAATTACAAACATATTTCACTTATAAGCGAGGATGTAATATCCTAAACAACATATTAACAAGTTGAATTAAAAGTTAATGTTTAAGTAATGTACTTTGGTCAAAAATGAATCCAATTTATGTGAGAATTAGGCACTAATTTCTTTCCTTTTTTTTTTTTCTGTTTTCTATCCCTCAGCCCTTCCCTCTTTCTCTCTCTGTCTGCTCTCTCCTTCCCCCATGCCCCACTGTGTCCTTAATAGTCATTAATTGTGCTCAAATCAAAGTTGAATACATAGGATTCATGCTTCTCCATTCCTGTGATGTTTCACGAAGAATAATGTGTACCACCTCCATCCAAGTTAGTACAAATGCTGCAAAGTCTCCATTGTTTTTGATGCCTGAGCAATAATCCATGGTATACATACCATAGTTTTACCAATCCATTCCTGGGTTGAAGGACATTTAGGCTGTTTCCACATTTTAGCAATTGTAAATTGGGCTGCGATAAATAGCCTAGTACAAGTGTCTTTATAATAACAGTTTTTTTTTTTCTTCTGATAGATGCCTAATAATGGGATTGCAGGATCAAATGAGAGATCTACGTTAAGTTCTTTGAGCTTTCTCCACACTTCCTTCCAAAAAGGCTACATTAGTTTGCAGTCCCACCAGCTGTGTAAAAGTGTTCCTTTCTCCCCACATCCACGCCTGCAGTTTTGAGATTTAGTGATATAGGCCATTCTCACCAGAGTTATATGATATCTCAGGGTGGTTTTAATTTGCATTTCTCTAATACTTAGGGATGATGAGCATTTTTTCATGTGTTTACTGGCCATTCGTCTGTTGTCTTTAGAGAAGATTCTATTCATCTCTCTTCCCCATTGATGTATGGGATTGTTGGTTTTTTTCTTGTAGATTAAATTAAGTGCTGTATAGATCCTGCTAATTAAACTTTTGTCAGATTCAAAATGATCAAATATCCTTTCCCATTGGGTAGGTTGTCTATTTGCTTTGGTTGTTGTATCCTTGGCTGTACAAAGCTTTTCAGGTTCATTAAGTCCCATTTGTTAATTGTTGCAGTTGTTGCTATTTCCATGTCAGTCTTCCTCATAAAGTCTTTCCCCAGGCCAATATTTTCCATTGTTTTTCCAATTCTTTCTTTGAGGATTTTTATCATCTCATGCATTAAATTTAAGTCCTTTATCCATCTTGAATCAATTTTTGTGAGTGGAGAAAGTTGTGCATCCAGTTTCAATCTTTTACATATGGATATCCAATTCTCCCAGCACCATTTATTGAATAGGGAGTCTTTCCCCCAGTGAACACTCTTGTTTGGTTTATCGAAGATTAGACAGCTTTAAGTTGTTGGTTTCATTTCCAGGTTTTCTATACAATTCCAAGTATCTATGTCTCTGTTTTTGTGTGAGTACCATGCTGTCTTGACCACTATGGCTTTGTAATACAGCCTAAAATCTGGTATGGTGATACCCCCGGCTTTGTTTTTATTACTAAGAACTGCCTTAGCTATACGGGGTTTTTTCTGGTTCCATACAGTGCTCAGAATCATTTTTTCCAGGTCTTGAAAGTAGGATGTTGGTATTTTAATAGGGATGGAATTGAATAGGTAAATTACTCTGAGAAGTATAGACATTTTAACAATGTTGATTCTTCCCAGCCATGAGCATGGTATGTTTTTCCATTTATTAAAGTCCTCTGCTATTTCCTTTCTTAGGGTTTCATAATTTTCTTTAAAGAGGTCTTTCACTTCTTTTGTTAGGTATATTCCTAAGTATTTCATTTTCTTTGGGGCTATGGGGAAGGGAGTTGTGTCTTTAATTAACCTCTCATCTTGACTGTTGTTGGCATATACAAAGACAACTGACTTATGGACATTGATTTTATATCCTGAAACATTACTGTATTTTTTGATGACTTCCAAGAGTCTTGTAGTTGAGTCTTTGGGGTTCTCTAAGTATAAGATCATATCATCAGCAAAAAGGGAGAGTTTGACCTCCTCTGCACCCTTCTGGATGCCCTTTATTTTCTTGTCTATGTAATTGTATTGGCTAGAATTTCCAGCACTATGTTGAATAGCAATGGTGACAGAGGACAACCTTATCTGGTTCCACTTCTAAGAAGAAAAGCTTTTAGTTTTACCCATTCAGTAAAATATTAGCTGTGGGTTTATCATAGATAACCTTGATCAGTTTAAGAAATATGCCACTTATTCCTATACTCTTCAGTGTTCTAATTAGAAAAGGATGCTGAATTTTATCGAATGCTTTTTCTGCATCTATTGAGAGGATCATATAGCCCTTGGTTTTGCTTCTATTGATACGGTGAATAATGCTTACAGACTTTCAAATATTAAACCAACCCTGCATCCCTGGGATGAAATCTACTTGATCATGATGTATGACTTTTTTGATGATAAGCTATAATCTATTGGCCAAGATTTTGTTGAGAATTTTTGCATGAATATTCATTAGTGAAATTGGTCTGAAATTCTTTTTAGTTGGGTCTTTACCTGGTTTTGGTATCAGGGTGATACTTGTTTCATAGAACATATTGGGGAAGATTCCTTCCTCCTCAATTTTTTGGAATAATTTCTGTAGTATAGGAATAAGCTCTTCTTTGAAAGTTGGTAAAATTCTGGTGTGAAGCCATCCAGACCAGGGCATTTTTTTGTTGGGAGTTTTTTAATTGCTTCTTTGATCTCAGTGCTTGAAATTGGTCTCTTTAGGAGACCTTTTTCATCTTGGCTAAGTCTAGGGAGAGGGTGTGATTCCAAATATTGATCCATTTCCTTCACATT
>CAUYRH010093080.1:0-14564 GCA_963574655.1 Perodicticus potto
CCCCCAAAAAATGTACAAGGCACAGGCACATTTTTATAGTCCTAGAGGTTTATCTTCTCACAGAATAAAAAGCTGCTGGTATTCACCCCACTTGACAATTGGCATACTATTCCTCTGTTTTTCTACCCACTTAACTTCAAAGCATTCCCAGGAGATGGTAAAGAAGATTTAAGAGTTTCATCAAAAATGTTTCTGATTTTTTACAAAGGTTCCAAGAACACGCATTGGGGAAAAGACATTTTCTTCCATAAATGGCTCTGGGGAAATTAGATATCCGCAGGTAGAAGACTGAGACTAGACCCTTCCCTCTTATCATACACAAAACAACTCAAAATGGATTAAAAACTTAAATGTGAAATAAGTAACTATGAAACTCCTGGAACAAAGCACAGGAGAAATGTTTCACCACACTGGGCTGGGCCAGGAGTTTTTAAATAGCCTCTCAAGAGCATAGGCAACAAAAGCAAAAATAGACAAATGGGATGACACCAAACTAAAAAGCTTTTGCACAGCCACGGTAACTATGAACAGAGGGAAGAGACAACCTACAGAAGGGGTGAAAATATTTGCAGGCTATACATCTGACAAGGGGGTGATACCCAAAATATAAAAGAAACTTAGCAAAAAAAAAAAAATTTAAATGGACATCTTTTTTACTTCTTGCTGAAATTATATAAACTTTCCTCGAATAGGAGAGTAGACCTTGTTTTCACTCTGGGAAAGAAGTTCTCGCTGCGTCTGGCTTATTTCACTAAATGTAATATCCTCCAGTTTCATCTATGTTGTAGCAAATGACAGGATTTCATTCTTTTTTATGCCTGAATAGTATTTGTTACATATATAAACCAGATTTTCTTTATCCATTCATTTGTTGTTGGACAACTGTGTGCAGAAAGCACATTTTGGTGTCTCTTGATGTTATCAATTTAGGAACATGTTTTTCCCAACTAGAAAAAATCTGACCTAGCATGGCCTAAGCCAGCAGTTCTCAACCTGAGGATTGCGACCCCTTTGTAACAATGAAAATACATCGCGACATCAGGAAGGTTGAGAACCACCACCGCTAAACAAAGAGGAGTTTATTCTTTTCACTTAGGGAAGAGTCTGGGTAGCCTGGTGATTTCAAGGCTGGCATTTCTTGGCTATCTCTGCATTTTCTTGGTCTTGCCAGCATGCATGTTGCCCCATAGTTGCAAGATTATTGAGGCAGTTCCGCGTAGCACATCATGTCAAAGGCAGGAAGAAGGTAGAAATCCCGGCACAGCCCCACCTGCAAGACTTCCTCAGGAGCCAGCTACCCAGGCCTCATTGGCCAGAGCTGTGCCTATTAGCCACCCAGAACAGAGCAAGAAAGATGCGAAAGAAAGTGTTTTACTTTCCAACTTTCATAAGGAAAGGGCAGCAAGAGAGAAGGGTTTAGAGGATTGCTATGGACTCAGCAAATCAACAGTGTCTCCATATGGGTTTAATATTGGTACTAATCACAGTAACAAACTCAAAAACCTGAGTTCTTTGAAGCATTTAATTTCAATTATGAAATTATTTCTACGGAATAAATCTTCTGAAATATGACTGAGAGCTTTCACTTTTTACTGTGTAAATGTTTAACTTAAGTTGAAAAGCTGAACATTTGACAATTGTCCTGGTCAAAACTCAATTAGTTAAATATGTGGAATGTTATAAACATTAAACGTAATGATTAATTTTACCTTAAATACAGGTTGAGTAGCCCTAACCTGAAAAAATCAAAATCTGAAATGCTCCAAATGCTGAAACTTTTTGAGGGATGACATGAGGCCACAGGGGAAATCCCACACCTGACCCCACGCGATGAGCTGCAGTCAAAATTCTGCCAAACTTTGTTTCACTTAAAAAATTATTTTAAAATTTCCTATAAAATTACCTTTAGGCTATGTGGATAAAGTATATATGAAATGTAAATGAAGTTTGCATTTAGACTTGGGTTCTATCCCCAAGATATCTCATTATGTCTAATCAAATACTCCAAAATCTGAAAAAATCCAAAGCACATCTGGTTCCAAGCATTTGACACAAAAGATAACTCAACCTGTATTTTCAATATTTATTTAAAAACTTTAGAAAATCCAACATATTTTAAATATAGTAAACACAAACTTATCTTAAGTATTCCAGTGCTGCTTATGAACATAAGGAAATTCTTTTGTAACATAAAATCTTGAGTTTAAATGAAATTACCTATTTTAAATCTAAATTACTAGGTTAAATGGTTGTTGTTTAACTGCCTAATTCTCTTAAAATGTTAAAAATACTTTATAGCTCCTATTAAGTACAGATTATTCCTACATTAAATACAACCAACACAATACACTTTGTTAATTTTATTATCTCTATATTTAATTCTAAAATTTATCCTGATTGAAAATACGCATATTCGTTAAGGGGAGAATTTTACCATAACAGATTAACAGGGGTCTCATCTCAAATAACACAATGTCACTTTTGAGCCAACATTTTTTATCAAAACACAATATCTTGAATTTCCTGTGTCTGGCATGATTCTGGGAAGTTTTGTTAAAAGGAAACCCAAGGATAAGCCCTTCAGTGGCACATAATAGCAAAGTTCATGTTCCTTGTACTCAAGTTAGACCTGCGTAGGAAAGCAAGAACTTTTTCTCTACCCCCAAGTTCAGTGACTGGAGATCTGCACATTAAACCAGAAAAAAGCTGAACAACAGGAGAAAATGTTTATTTGCACGCATGCAGGGAGCTACCAAAGCAAGTAGCTAACTTGCTAAATGATTAAGTTAAAGGCTAAGGTAGCTAAATTAAAGGAAAGGGCAAGGAAAGAAGAGGTTCTTCGGGAAGAACAAATAGGTTCTTTAGGAAAGACAAAAGTGTATTTAGGAGAAAATTTTATTACAATAAAAATTTGTAATAACGTTTGTTTGTGCAGGCGCAAGTGTTCTAGCCATCCTTGGAGGCCATGAATCTCGCCTGGGATGATACGTTTATTCTTGGTCTCTCTCCAGGGAGTAGATTCCCCCATAAGAAAAAATGTAAGAAAAAATCAGCCTCAATTCCCTGAAGTTTCAGATTTTAGGCAGATAAGGGAAGCCCTGAGAAGGCATCTTTCTACATCTGTTGATTCTCAAAAGTCTTGTCTTCAGTTTAACGTAACCCTCATATCAACTCTGGAGTTCCAAGTGGGTCCCCACACCTGTTAGAGGATATGTTAAAAAGAAGTAAAAGTAGGAAGAGGAGGAGGAAAAGGAAACAAAATCCTGACACTCATACTAATAAAAAATCAAAATCTGTAGAAGATTTTATTAACCCAATTTACTAAAGAGAGAACCAGGATGGTGTGGCAAATGAGCCAAAGAGAAATTCAAAATACACTTGTGCATATATAGGCCAACAGGGATGCTGAAATAAATTTGCTTTATACATATGAAAATGAGCAATATTCATAAGACAATCAGTAGTGTACTAGGTATCTCACAATCTGCATTTCTATGGACGATAATCACTTGCATTACTATAAACTTTCTACAACTTACAGAGTTGTAAAATGCAGTCATGAGCCACAAAAGGACATTTCAGTCAGCAACACACTGCATATATGAGAGTGGTCCTGTAAGATTAGAACGGAGCTGAAAATTCCAACTGCCTAGTAACATCATAGCCATGGTCAACATCGTAGCACAATTACTTCCTTTGATCTATTTAGCGTAGCCTGAGTGTACTTTGTTTATAAAGTCTGCAGTGGTGCACCGTAACGCCCTCGCCCTTCACATTCACTCCCTACTCAGTCACTGTACCCAGAGCAACTCCCAGCCCTGTAAGCACCCTCATAGTAAGTACCCTATACAGCTGCACCATGTTTTATTTTTCAGATTGTATTTTTACTGTATGTACCTTTTCTATGTTTAGATACACTATTACAACTGCCTCCAGTGGTCAATACAGTGGCAGGCTGTGCAGGTGGTAGCCTAGGAGCAATGGGCAGTAGCACACAGCCTAGACGGGCAGTGGGCTCTACTTTCCAGGTCTGTGTGAGCATGTGGGCTCCACCTTCTAGGTTTCTGTGAGCACGTGGGCTCTACCTTCTAGGTCTGTGTGAGCACGAGGGCTCTACCTTCTAGCTTTCTGTGAGCACGTGGGCTCTACCTTCTAGGTTTCTGTGAGCACAAGGGCTCTACCTTCTAGCTTTCTGTGAGCATGTGGGCTCTGCCTTCTAGGTCTCTGTGAGCAAGTGAGCTCTACCTTCTAGGTTTCTGTGAGAACGTGGGCTCTACCTTCTAGGTCTGTGTGAGCACATGGGCTCTACCTTCTAGGTTTGTGTTTGAGCACCGCTGCAAAATTTGTACAATGGCAAAATTACCTGACAAAACATTTCTCAGAACATGATCTCTGGTGCAATACGTGACCGTAGCACAAAAACAATGTGAGGTAGAGACACACTGCTACAGTGATCTTCTCAGCCCATTTCAAAGCCTTTCGCCTCTTTTCCTTATACCATTACCTCATTGATCCACAACTTCTTTCAACTTTATGACCAATTCAAATGGGCAGAGTTACAAGCCTCGATGAAGTTGTATCTTGCTTCCCTCACTCATCTCTTCACTGTCTCGTTAAATTATTGTGCTTGTTTTATGCCTTCTGTTTGACAGAGCCAAATATTCTTGCGGATAGTTTACTGCAATTGTAACAGATTTTGAATATATCCTCCTTTTTCTCCTACAACCCTGGAGACACACTCAGGGCACGTGCAAAAACAACACAGAAACTTCATGGGCTTAGATGCTTCTTATTCTTTCCTCTTAAGATTGTTAAGTTACATAAGAAATTCTCAGCTCCCAAAGTATACTGTGTGATGTATAATTACCTAGTATTCTGCACCAGGCCACGGGACCCTCTCTCCAAGGGGTTGTTAAGCTTTACACATGGACTGGCTGGTAACGACACATTTTCTCCCTACAGCACACTCTGTCACAACATTACTTATCAATTTTCCAACCAACCGAAAGCAGCTACTAAATTATTAAGGATCAACACTGTTAGGCTGGGGTCTGACACAAACTGTGTTACGATCTCTCCAGTCTCCAGGTGTTAAGGGTCAGAAGTGTGGCAACTCAGATGCAAAACTATTCAGAAAGCGGCATTCCAGCCACACCTAAAGGATTCTACCCTATGTGACAGGAAGATCCATCACATCCCAGTAACACAATCTTTTCCTATTTCTTCCTGTAGCCTAACTGCTCCACATGTAAAAACCTTTTAGAAATGCTTGTTGGGAATATTTTTTAATAGTTATATGTAATCCACTTCTGCCTCATAAGGAGATCTGAACTCTCAGGCAGAGGGATTCAAATATTTGGATGAAGGCTAAATAAATTAGATAGGACATATCCAAACCCCAAGCACAGCGGCAGCCAGGAGTCCGGAGGTCGGTGATAGATCAGCTGAGTTCCCGTTAGCACCCAAGCCAGGCAGACTTTACGAGAAGTGTCAGTCTAAAGAGGAGAGTTTAAACAATTTACATGTAAACATAAACTCACTTTTCTCTCAGCCTTTTAAAATTGTCAAGCACTGAAATATTTAGGATGGTTCAGGACAAAGGCAGTTATATGCCTCTTACTTCCCTCACTAATCTCTTCACTGTCTCATTGAATTATTATGAAATTATAGATATAATTATAAATAATTTAATAATTATTATAAAAGCAGACAGCACTCAGAGCAGCTAGCTAGCAGGTTACACAACTGGAGAATGTTCACGCTCCCTTCCGTGAACTATGACTTCTACACTTCTCTGGGTATATATTTCCAGAGGGATTCAATGTCATTTTATCCATGTATTACTGCTATTATGCCATGACTTATGCTTCTCTGGAGGGTATGGTTCCATACTAAAAGGCAAAAGGTTTTTTCTAGGAGCCGGGTGCATTGACTCAGGCCTGTAATCCTAGCACTCTGGAAGGCCAAGGAGGGTGGATGGTTTGAGCTGAGGAGTTCAAAAACAGCCTGAACAAGAGTGAGACCTGAGATCCCATCTCTATGAAAAATAGAAAAGCCAGATGGGCATTGTGACAGGCACATGTAGTCCCAACTACTCAGGAGATGGAGGCAGGAGGGTCACTTAAGCCCAGGAGTTTGAGGTTGTTATGAGCTATGCTACCTGGCACTTTAGTCTGGGCAACAGAGTGAGACTGTCTTAAAAAAAAAAAAAGAAAGAAAAGTTTATCTAGTTCTTTATATTTTCCTTTTGACTTTTCCAAAATTTTCCTATAAACATCACTTTCTGGCCCCTTGCCTTTCTACTTCTCTTCCTGAACAACTGAGTTCTGTGGGCATCTGTTGGATCAGAAGAAGGTAAACATCTGAGCTGGGGGTGACAGGGAAGCCCAAGTGCCCAGGAGAGGAATCCAGAGCTGCAATGGGTTGAGAAGGGGGTGTGCATGGAGAGAACTGGTACCTGGTCCCAGGAGGGCAAGGAGAGTGCTCGCAGCAGGGAGCTGTTCACTGAGAAAGGTGAGGAGCGTATCCATGCTGGGAAGAAGAGTATTTGCCAAAATAATAAATATACTAAAGATAATAGAATATAGGTTTCTCACTGCCAGCAAAGGGAGTAACAGACAGGTAAAGGGGAAAAAGCTAGACTGACCCTTGTACCATTGGAATTGAAGGAAATCCTTGTAGGGTTGCTTGTAGGAAGTGGAGATAATTTCATAGTTTTCTATACTCTGACATGGAGAAATTAATATAGATGTAACTGCGTGTATGTATAACTATATACTCTCTTGATTGATAGAGATAGGTAGATAGACTGATAGATAGATAGATAGATAGATAGATAGATAGATAGATAGATAGATAGATAGATTTCCTAGTCTGCCCACTGGGGGGCTGAGTAGCAGTGATACCCCAATATCAATGAGCAGATCTTGAGTCCACATCTTGGCATTTAAATACCATTCTACTCTTAGAGGAACAAAATCTCCTGGAACGGAGTGACCGGTTCCAGGACTACAGCAAGGAAAGCACAAGACGACCTTAAAACATCTTTTAGGACCAGAAAGCAAAGAAGGGCTCAAAGAATGATGGGCAAATATCCAAAGGACACCGCCCTATTGGTCCAGTCTGGGACAACGTGAGGGCCAGCATAAATAGTAACAGTTAACAGATTGTAACTCCTTGAATAAAGTAAGAAGTTATGAGTCTGCTTGATAGAAATAAAAAAAGGAATAAATTGAAATTTTGATGAGAAAAGGGATTAACTACGAAGGATGATTCCTCACTTGAGGAACTTTAATAGAGCACCTTCAGTGACGGTCATCAGTAATGGGACAAACAAAAACCTTGCTCTGCCTGAAAAAGGTTGACGTGAGCATCATTGGTGTGAATTTCTTTCCAAATTCCAAAAACTAATAACCCGAATTTAATTATGATGAAACATCTGACAACCCAAATTCAAGAATATGCTGCGAAACAATTGACTTGCAATTTTCAAAAGTGTCAAGGTCATGAAAGACAAGACTGAAAGAACAATCCCAGATGGAAGGAAAGTAAAGAAATGTAACAATGAAATGCAAAGAATGATTCCAGACTAGACCCTGTGACTAGAACGGACATTTCAGGGAAAACCCATTCAGCTTGAATGGGTTCTGAGGTTTAAATGTAAGTAATTAATCAATATTAATTTTCCAATTTTAATGGTTGTGCAGGAAAATGTTCTTGTTTATAGGAAGTTTACACAAAGTACTTAGGGGTGATGAAGCCCCAGGCCAGTAACTTACTCTCTAATGGGTCAAGGTGTAAAAACATTCTTTATATCATACTTACAATTTCTCTGTAAGTTTCCGATTATCTCAAAATGAAAAAGTTACCTTAAAATTATCGCTCAAAACTAGTTAACATTCCTAAGACACCTATTGATCTGTAATGTTATGAAAATGTAGGACTAATTTCCAGATATAGCCATTGATGATCTGTAAGTGCCACTAAATATAAATTCAAAAGATAGCACATAAAAGCATAACATTCATTTAAAAAGTTCTTAGAAAAGAATATTCAAAACAGGACAAAAAAGGCTCGGCGCCTGTGGCTCAACGGGCTAAGGCGCCAGCCACGTACACCTGAGCTGGCAGGTTCGAATCCAGCCTGGGCCCGCCAAATAACAATGACGGCTGCAACCAAAAAATGGCCGGGTATCGTGGCGGGCACGTGTAGTCCCAGCTGCTTGGGAGGCGGAGGCAGGAGACTCGCTTGAGCCCAGGAGTTGGAGGTTGCTGTGAGCTGTGATGCCACAGCCCTCTATCCAGGGTGACAGCTTGAGGCTCTGTCTCAAAAAAAAAAAAAAAAGCACAAAAACATTGGCAGGTATGTCTAGTTAAAATATCTTCAACAGTATATCTGTGGCTGGAAGCTGACAATTCATCAAAGAATTTTTTTTTAAATGTTCATTTTTAAAGTATTCTTTAAAAATTCATAAAGATTTAAAAGGTCAGTCTGAACACAGATTGGATTATTGATGTGTCTGTGCGAAGTCTGTGAAATGTGTGGTGTTCTGCCAGGGATGGCCTTTGACATACAAATCCTTTTTAAGACTTTGTTTTAATCAATCGGTTGAAAATGATTGATTAATTTTTAAAACAATTTCACAAGAAAGAACACTATTTACAGTACATCTTCTTATTGCATAGATTTGACTGTGTCCCTCATCAAATTATGGGCTCTGAAACAACTATGTACAGTCAAAGCCCAATATACATGGATTGCTTCTCTACAAAAATGTCAATTGCCATTATTAAAAATTCCACTGTATTTCATGAAGGTAGCAGTCACTTGTATTTTTTTCATCCTTTGATAATAGACCACAAACACATTTTTACATAATAAACTTTAACTGTTCAAACTACTCTGTTTTTATTTCTTTCTAATTATGAATATTCCAGAAAGTTCTAAAGATTTATAAACTTGGTAAAGGTAACAAGCACATAATTGTACTGGGTGTCTACAATAATCTTTGAAATTATGCAAATCCGAGATTTGAAAATGGTATAGTTGCCAGGCATGATGGTCCATGTCTGTAATCCTAACACTCTGGGAGGCTGAAGTGGGTATATTGCTTAAGCTCAGGAGTTCCAGACCAGCCTGAGCCAGAGTGAGACCCCATCTCTAAAACTAGCTGGGCATTGTAGTGGGTGCCTGGCCTATAGTCCCAGCTACTCAGGAGGCTGAGGCAAGAGGATGGCTTGAGCCTAAGAGTTTGAGGTTGCTGTAAGCTATGATGAGAGTGCCCTCTACCCAGAGTGGAAAAGTGAGACTCTGTCTCAAAAGAAAATAAATAAATAACTATCACATGGATGGTTACATACTGGCTTTATTCATAATTGCCAACACTTGAAAGCAACCACGATGTTTTCCAGTTGGTGAAAGGATAAATGCATATTACTAAGTGAGAGAAGCTGGTCTTTAAAGACTATACTGTATAATTCCAACCACATAACATTCTGGAAAAAGCAGAACCATGGAGATAATAAAAAGTTCAGTGGTTACCAGAGGTTGCAGGAAAGAAGGGATAAACAGAGTACAGAGGATGTTCGGGGCAGTGACACTATTCTGTATGACCCTGTAATTAATAGCGGCTATGTATAATTATCCGTTTGTCAAAACACCAAGAGTGAACCCTAATATAACTATGGACTCCAGGTGATAATGAGAAGTCAATGTAGGTTCATTGATTGTAACAAATGTACCACTCAGGGATTGGGAGTGGGAAGGATGTGGATGGTGAGGGAGGGTGTGTAGGTCTGAGAACGAACTACATAGGAACTATCGGTACCTTCCCTTCCGTTTTACTGTGAGCCAAGATGGCTAAAAAAAAAATAAAATCAACTTCTTAAAATTGCATCATTACCCCTCAAAGTCAGAATAGGAAGGTTGTGTAGAAGGTTATCAAATATCTGTACCTTTTGATCCTTATTCAACAGCTTTGAGACAAAGGCGCCAATTTTTCTTCTTGTGTTGATGAAACAACTTTTACCCCTTGTGTTTGTGTCTCTCGATTTTTCTGTTCAGCAAGTAATTTTCAGTATCCCTAACCAGAGATACAAGTAATGACAGGGCCTTTGTTTACAATGAGTTTTTTTCCTTGTAAGGGAGATAAGCTTAAGGTACTCAAAACAACTCGCAAACAAATAAATATGTGATGTAACTTAATTGATTGCTTGTTAGTGTAACTTAATTGATTGCTTGTTAGTGTAGTTAGTGTAGTCTGGTGGTTTCACATTACTGGGGATCACCCTTTAACAGTCTCAGAGTTCTAAGGTCATCTTTATTCTATTAAATATTATTAGTGTATAAATCTATCAAATCAGGCAAGATTCCAAAACTTTACTTTTTAAATTGGCTTTGGGCATTCAGAACACATTCTGTCCTAGAAACATAATTGCAAGTAGCAACTACTTTTCTTTCAAAAAGGTAAAATGAAGTGAAAGAGCATGTATCCAGCAGCAGTAGAGCCTCACCTTGCTACCAGCCAACAGAAAGTGAGTCAGGGGTCGCAAGGCCGCAGCCACAATTTCAAGAGGAAGTGACAGCGATAAGGCGTGGTGACGAAGGAGCCTTCCAGGAATCCGGGAAGGGCTGAGAAACCAGAATGAGGCCTCTGAAACAAGGGAGGCGTTTCCAGAAGGCTGAGTGGTGGCGTGTGCCTGGTGTAGAGTGGATGGAGAGGGAAAGCTCAAGTAATCACGCTCTTGGGTAAAGATGGAAATGGAGACAAATAAGCCACGTTTCTTCCTGCACCTGCCGTACCCTCAGATGTCTCAGGAGTGGCGCTGCCCACCTCCCAGCTGCTCTTCCAGTTTAGGGAATTCGGTCTATTCTGCTGATAAACCACTTCTCAGATGCGTCCACTTTTCTCCCCTGCATTGCCCCCACCCCAGGCTAAGCACCATCGTCTGTTACCCAGAGCATTGCCGAGTCCCCTAGTGGGCAGCCCTGCCTCCACTCCTGCTCTCCGCCCCGGTCTCCCACCCCAGCAGCCAGACTGGTGTTACCAAAGCAGACAGGTTTCCCAAGGGGTCCCTTGGACAAAGATTAATCATTGGTTTCCCTTTGCATTTTAAATAAAATCTAAATCTCTTACCTTTGCCCAAGGATACCTCTCTACCCCGTCACCTTCAGCTCCTGCCCCTTATCCCTGCCCACTGGGCTTGGCCATGGTGACCTTCTCTGAGTTCTCTGCTCCTCAGCCCAAGCCCCTTCCTCACCACGTCAACCACCACCACTTTTCCACTCCCATCTTGGAGTCCTTCCTTCCAATCTCAGCTTAAATAGCACCCTTTTACAGAGGCCCCCACTAGCTACCCTTGCACAAAGCCGCAACATCTGTTTTCTTTCTTTTTGCACCTGTCATAAATTAAATTGTTGGGTGACTTATTCTAGGAAGACTCCCCACTAGACAGTAACCTCCAGACAGGAAGTGGGTTTCATTAGGTGCTACATCACACAATCCTGCACAGGGCCCCAGCCTAGGAACTAGGGGACATTCCTAGGCCCACGCTTTCCTGTCTTCAGCTTCCTTTAATACCAGACCAACCTTGATTCAGAGAAACCATATATTCCTAATTTTAAAATCATTGGCTGGAGATTTTTGGTTTTGGTTTTTTGGGTTTTCTCTTCCTTTTTTTTTTTTTTTTTTTTTTTGGTAGAAGGGGCTGAACTGTAAAGTACGGGTAAACATTTCATTTTTTAAAAAGGGATGGAGAGGACATTCCAAGTGGGAAAGAGCATGAACTTTGGCAAAGAGGGCAGAATTGGGGCATCTTCTGGAAACATGGAAAAAAGTAACCTATTCAGGTGAAGGTTCTTGGAAAACAGTTGGCATCAGGAGACTAAAGAGGTGGCGACCATACGGAGGGTTGCACAAACCAGGATGAAAAAGCAAAATGTTTATAAAATATCAGGGGGGAACCACTTTCTGCAAGGCTTTGTGTCGTAACTGCCTTCAAGAAGTCCTCTCTTCTCTTTGCGTCACAGTTTCTGAGGGGAGGGGCCAGGACGCCCCGTGCCCCCTGGGCTATTTCCCGTGTGGGAACGTCACCACGTGCCTGCCTCAGCTGCTTCACTGCAACGGTGTGGACGACTGCGGGAACCAGGCCGACGAGGACGACTGCGGTGAGTGAGGCACCAGCGCTCACACAGCGCGCAGAAAGAGAGGGGCAGGAGCAAACGAAATCGAAACGCAGCAGGAAACCTTCACTTGCTTTATTAGCTTAAAATACCCATCCCAGCCAGTATTTCAGGAGAGGGGTAACTGTGCATACAGTAAGGGTTTTCACCTCCCATGGGCTCTGGAGCAAGATGGCCCAACTTTGAACCACAGCACAGCAACAACCCGCTATGTAAACTTAAGGTTATTGCTTAACTTCCCTGTGCCTCAGTTTCCTCATTTCACAAAGGGGCTGGATAACCGTACCAACACCAGGAGAATTTGGGAAGAGTAAGTGTAAGGAATTAGAAGAAGGCTGGGCATGTCACAGGTGCTAGCTAAGTGTCAGACGCTGTGGCTCTTTCCTATCTTTTGTTTACTGCCCATGAAGAGGAAAAGAGATACCTCCTAAAAAAGAAAAAAAAAAACAATATGTAAGTGCAGATTGCCGATAAGTTAACCAACAATCATACTTATGACCTTAGAAAGCCTACAAATGGGGTTTCTAGCCAATTAGAATGCCTGAAGAAAATAGCCTTCAGTTTGAATTTTGTTCAAATTTCTCAACCCCTAAATATGCAAATTTATAAAACAACTTAAATTGCCTAGATAGGTCTCACTGGAAAAAAGAAGCTTTGATTGATCATGTAAGATAATAAGATTTCTCACTTGGAGGGAAATAAAGTACTATTTTCGGAAGACAAAAACATACTCAACAACATTAATATTCCAAGTGCTACATAAATAATCTACACTAAACAGGCCTTGCTGTTTTCCCTCCCTAAAGTACTACAGGCTTTTTAGGGTACCACTTTGAAGGAATTAAAATTCTAATAAAAAAAATAAGAAAGAGACCAGGGTTAAAAATCCCCCATCCTGAAAAAAGCCAGCTACGCCACACAGCAAAACTTCATGCAGCTTATTCCTTGAACATAAGTAAATTTAACTTAGGTCTGACAACCACACATAAAACAAATCATCTTCCTATAATGGTGTAAGGTAATCTGTTTTAATCAATCCCTGCCATCTGGAAACCCCATTGTAATAGTCAATCATTGTAAAGGTTGAACAACTTCTTCATTTCCACTTGAGAAGCTGTCCTAAGATCCAGGCCTCCAAGCTTCTTACCAACTGGGTGAAAGTCTTCCCTGTAGCAAGCTGGAATCTCTTTATGATATACTTTCAAATTCTCCTATCTTGATTTGATTTTATTTTTGACACTTCCCAGTTTGAAACACTATCTGTAGGGGTGGTGGTAACTCAAGTGTACCCACGATCGATGTTGGTGAGCTTAAGCTACAATCAAGCTTATTTTTCTTTTTTAAAAGAAAATTATTTCTTCTGTTTTTAAGAAATAGCATCTTGTTAAAATGACTGAATATTACACAATTTTTTTTAATTAGATGAAACTGTTTCATCTGCCAGCCACTTACTTTCCCTCAAACTGTTGGCAATTTGGATGGAGAGTCCTAGACAGAAGGACGGGAGAGCATCCCACCTGTTGAAGGGGTGTCAGGAACCAAGAAAGGAACCTGGCAGGTGCAGCAAATTTACCACCAGGTTCTCAATGCAAGAAATTTTGAACATTCTAGCTTTAGGGCTAAGGGTTTTTTTGGTGTTTTTTGTTGTTGTTGTTGGGGATTCATTGAGGGTATAAAAAACCAGGTTACACTGACTACATTTGTTAGGTAAAGTCCCTCTTACAATCGTGTTTTGCCCCCAAAAGGTGTGGCACACCCCTCGCTCCTTCCCTCTCTGTGTTCTTCTTTTCCCCACCCCTCCCTCATTCTTTCTCTCTCTGTTCTGCCCTTCCCCCACCCCCACCATGCCATTAATTGTCATTAATTGTCCCTATATCAAAATTGAGTACATGGGATTCATGCTTCTCTATTCTTGTGATGCTTTACTAAGAATAATGTGTTCCACTTCCATCCAGGTTAATACAAAGGCTGTAAAGTCTCCATTTTTTTAATGGATGAATAGTATTCCATAGTGTACATTTACCATAGCTTGTTAATCCATTCCTGAGTTGGTGGGCATTTAGGCTGTTTCCACATTTTGGCGATTGTAAATTGAGCTGCAATAAACAGTCTAGTGCAAGTGTCCTTATGATAAAAGGATTTTTTTTCCTTGTGGATAAATGCCCAGTAATGGGAATGCAGGATCAAATGGGAGGTCTAGCTTGAGTTCTTTGAGAGTTCTCCATACTTCCTTCCAAAAAGGTTGTATCAATTTGCAGTCCCACCAGCAGTGTAAAAGTGTTCCCTTCTCTCCACATCCACGCCAGCATCTGCAGTTTTGAGGTTTTGTGATGTGGGCCATTATCACTGGGTTAGATGGCATCTCAGGGTGGTTTTGATTTGCA
>CAUYRH010093081.1:0-31271 GCA_963574655.1 Perodicticus potto
TTGCATTTCTCTGATGATTAGAGATGATGAGCATTTTTTCATATGTTTGTTAGCCATTCATCTGTCTTCTTTAGAGAAGGTTCTATTCATGTCTCTTGCCCATTGATATATGGGATTGTTGGCTTTTTTCATGTGGATTAATTTGAGTTCTCTACAGATCCTAGTTATTAAGCTTTTATCTGATTCAAAATATGCAAATATCCTTTCTCATTGTGTAGGTTGTCTATTTGCTTTCGTTGTTGTCTTAGCTGTACAGAAGCTTTTCAGTTTAATTAAATTCCATTTGTTTATTTTTGTTGCTGTTGCAATTGCCACAAAAGTCTTCTCCATAAAGTCTTTCCCCAGGCTGATATTGTCAAGTGTTTTTCCTGTGCTTTCTTTAAGGATTTTTATCTTTTCATGCCTTAAATTTAGGTCTTTTATCCATTTTGAATTAATTTTTGTGAGTGTAGAAAGGTGCGGGTCCAGTTTCAGTCTTTTACATGTGGATACGCAGTCCTCCCAGCACCATTTATTGAATAGGGAGTCTTTCCCCAGTGGAAGTTCTTGTTTGGTTTATTGAAGATTAGGGGGCTATAGGATGTCAATTTCATTTCCTGATTTTCTATTTAGTTCTAAATGTCTATGTCTCTGTTTTTGTGCCAGTACCATGCTATTTTGATCACTATGGCCTTGTAGTACAGGCTAAAGTCTGTTATGCTGATGCCCTGGCTTTGTTTTTATTACTAAGAACTGCCTTAGCTATACAGGTTTTTTTCCATTTCCATACAAAATGGAGAATTAATTTTTTTCCCTAAGTCTTGAAAGTATGCTGTTGGTATTTTAATAGGGATGGCATTGAATCTATAGATTGCTATGGGAAATATAGATAGTTTAACACTGTTGATTCTTCCCAGCCATGAGCAAGGTATGTTCTTCTATTTTTTAATATCCTATGCTCTTTCTTTTCTTAGGGTTTTATAATTTTCTTTATAGAGGTCCTTCACCTCTTTTGTTAGGCATATTTCATTTTCATTTTATTTCATTTTCTTTGAAGCTATGGTGAAGGGAGCTCATGAGTTTGTTGATGATGCAGGCATCTAAAGTGATAAATTTTCCTCTCAGAAAGATTTTTTTATGCTTTTACTGTCTCCCACAGGTTTTGGCAGCTTGTGTTTTCATTGTTGTTATGCTCAAGGAAGTTAATGATTTCCTCTTTTATTTCTTCCTTCCCTCAACTGTCATTCAGCACAATGCCCTGCCTTTGTGTGGGGTTGAATGTTTTTGTTGAAGTTGAGTTCCACCTATAATGCCTTGTGGTCTGAAAGATACAAGGTAAATTTTAATTCTTTTAATTCTGTTGAGGTTTATTTTGTGCCCTATGATATGATCAATTTTGGAGAATGTTCCATGGGCCGATGAGAGGAATGTATATTCTTTATCTGTGGGATGGAGTTTTCTATATATGTCTATCAAGCACAGTTGTTCTAGGGTCTCATTTAAGTCCCTTATATCTTTGTTTAATTTCTGTTTAGAGGATCTGTCCACCTCTGTAAGAGGAGTGTTAAAGTCTCCTATTATTATGGTGTTAAAGGATATCATATTACTCAGACTAATTAAGGTCTATTTCAAGAATCTGGGAGCATTTAAATTGGGTGCATAAATATTTAGAATTGAAACGTCTTCTTGTTGTATTTTTCCCTTGACAAATATGAAGTGTCCACCTTTGTCTTTTTTGACTTCAGTTGCTTTAAATCCACTTGTATCTGAAAATAAGATTGCAACCCCTCTTTTCATCTGAATTCTATTTGCCTGAAAAATTATCTTCCAACCCTTAACTCTGAGTTTTAATTTGTCTTTTGAGCCTAGGTGTGTTTCCTGCAGACAGTAAATGGATGGCTTGTGGTTTTTAATCCAATGAGCCAATCTATGCCTCTTCAGTGGGGAATTCAAGCCATTAACATTTATTGAAATAATTTATAAGTGTGGTAGCATTCTATTCATCATGTTTTATGAAGGTCCATTGTTTAGTTTTATCCTTTGCATCATTGTGGAAGCTAGGTTCTGTCCTTTAATTTCTGGGTGCTTACTTTGCTGGTGGTGCATTGTGATGGTCAGTATGTAGAACAGGTTGAAGTGTTTCTTGTAGAGCTGGTCTTGTTGTGGCAAATTTCCTCAATGTTTGCATATTCGTAAAAGATTTTATTTCTCTGTAAATTTTAAAGCTTAGCTTAGCAGGATATAGAATTATAGGCTGGAAATAGTTTTGTTTATGTAGATTAAAGGTAGATGAACATTGTCTTCTTGCTTGGAAAGTTTCATTAGAGAGGTCTAGGGTCACCCTGATGGATTTGCCCTTGTAGGTCATTTGGCACTTACACTTGGCAGCTTGCAAAATCTTTTCTTTTGGACAGATTCATCACAATATGTCTTGGAGAAGCTCTATTTGAGGTGTCCTGGGGTCTATATCCCTCTGAAAGGAGTGTGTCAGAATCTTTGGTGATATTTGGGAAATTTTCATTTATAATATTCTCTAGTATGGCTTCCATTTCTCTGGGGCATTTTTCTTCCCCTTCTGGAATACCTATAACTCATATGTTTGAACACTTCATAAAGTCCCATAATTATGTCAGTGAACGTTCTGCTTTCTCTCTCTCTTTTTTTGCCTCTTTTACTATCTGAGTTATCTCAAGAGTTTTGTCCTCTACCTCTGAAATTCTTTCTTCTGCATGGTCTAATCTGTTGTTGATACTTTCTATTGCATCTTTAAGTTCCCTAATTGACTGCTTCAATTGCTTCAGCTCTGCTGTATCCTTTCTGTACTCTTTATATCGTTCATCTCTTATTTAATTCTGTTTTGGGATTTCCTTTTGGTTATTTTCCACTTTCTCAGCAGTTTCCTTCATTGTTTCCTTCATCTGTATTTTATTTTTTTTATTAAGTCATATACACATAGATTATGAATACATTTATGCATATGTGGGGTACAATGTTTTGATTTTTTTTAATACAATTTGACATGCTTACATCAAACTAATTAATATAGCTTTTGCCTCATTTACTTGATTATTGTGTCAAGACTTTTATGTTCTACACTTGATAGATTTGACTTGCCCCTTGTAATATGCTCCATAGGTGTGGTCCCACCATTTACCCTCCCTCTATCAAACTTCCCCCCACCCCGCTTCCTACTCCATTTCTCTCCTTCATCCTGGGCTTTTGTTGTGATCTATCTTTCATAAGAAAGTGTGAGTAAATATAAATTGATTTCGTAGAAGTACTGACTACATTGGATACTTTTTCTTCCATTCTTGAGATACTTTACTTAGGAGAATATGTTCCAGGTCCATCTGTATAAACATAAAAAAGGTAAAGTCTCCATTTTTAAAGGCTGCATAGTATTCCATGGTATACATATACTTCAATTTAATAATCCATTCATGGGTCGATGGGCACTTGGGCTTCTTCCATGATTTGGCTATCATGAATTGAGCTGCAATGAATAATCTGGTGCAAATATCTTTTTGCATCATCTGTATTTTAAATCCCCCTTCTGTCATTTCTAACATTTCTTATAGGTGGAATCCTCTGCAGTAGCTACCTAATGGTGCCTTGGGAAGGTTGCTCTGGACTGGTTTTTCATGTTGCCAGGATTTTTCTGCTGATTTTTCCTCCTGAATGGTTTCTTTTATCTGTTTCCTTACCCTAATTTTCCTTTCAATTCCTCTTGCTCTTTAAGTTACCATGCCTCTGGCCTAAGGTTTCAATGAGTCCTTTTGGCATAGGACCAGAAGGATGAGAAGATTGAAGATCAAGAAGGGAAAAAATTTTTTTAAAAAAGAGAAAGGAGAAGGGGTGAGTAAAAGAGAATATTGACAAAAATAAGAGAGGCACAAAAAGAGGGAGACAGGAGTAATAAAGGTGTACAGTAGGGTACTTTGACCCACACCTTAAAAACCCCCAACCTCTGGGGTTGCTGGGTTGGGTGGTTCCCTTGAGGTTAGTAGCTCTTTGCCAGTCTGAGCAAACACAGTACTCCACCTTCACCAAATAAAGAGGAAAGACAAAAATTCTATAAACCAAACCAAACCAGACAGAAAACCTTACAGGATAAAACTGGGGGAAAAACCAAATAACAGGGGGAGAAACACTAGCAAAAAGGAAGTTCTTATTATTAAAGAAGATGACAATAGAAAATCATATTTAAACTAGAAAAATGAAAAAAGAAAAAAAGAAAAATCTAGGGGAAAAATATTGAAATTAAAAAAAAAAGCAGTATATACACCTTGCTGAATATTGACTTGGCAACAGGAGATCTTATGGGGTATGAGATGCCAATCACAATGCTGATACAGCTGTATGAGATGGAGACTGGAGGTGTCTGCTGACTTCTTCGCCCTCAAACCCCGCAGGGTTGAGATCCTGAATCTCTCCTCAGCCCTCTGAAAAGACACTTTGAACTGTTAACCTTGGCTAGGCAAAAGCTTTCCCAGGAAAGCACTTGTGGCTGGGATCTCTCTTGAAGTGGTTGCCTGCTTATCTGGTAAGCCAAAACAGGCCTCACACTATGCCCCTGTGGGCTGAGGCTGCAAGGCAGCCCTCTTACTGCCAAACACTAAAAGCTCCGCTCTTCGCTGGCATCTAAGTCCTGGCCTTTGGCGCTGCTCACAGTAACTAGATCACTTGCCCAAGGTCTCCCAGACTGGGCCTCACTCTGCGACCCTGAGGGTAAAGCCTACAAGGCAATTCCCCCACAATGGCTGAGCACACAGCCCACAGCCGACAGCTGAACAATGTTAGCTCCGCCCGGCCCAGCGGCTCAGTCCTGGACCCTGGACAATGCTTAAAGTCACCTGCACTCTAGGCCAAGTTCTCCCAATGTAGTTCAACCAAGTGCCCAAGTCCACAAAAACAAAAAGAAAAAACAACCCACAGGGAAGGTCTTCCCTGTCTGTAATCTCGCTGCTGTTATAGCTATAGCTGTGGCAACCTTAGATCTAACACAACCACTTGCCAATTCTCCATTGCTTTTGTATTCCTCCTAGGGTCCACAAGTCTCTTGATATCTTCCTGCATCCCCAAAGGGATGTTTCTGGGCAGAGCCCATAAGCCAGAGATGCCTGGAATCTTCTCTCCCCAATTTCACCTCGCCTGGTGGCAAAGAAGCTGTCACTCGGCTGCCATCTTGCTCCCTCCCTTCCTTACTTAGAAATGTTTTTAAATCTCTGAATCTATGGAAATTTGACCACATATTCTTGTTATTGTCATCTGATTCAGTTGCAATGTGGTAAGAAAAATGTGGTCTGGATTTCTCCTATTCCTTGGAATTTTTGAGACTTACTCATGGCCCAGATGTGCATATTTTCGGGGGCGGAGGGTAACTGTTGCATGTATGCTGATAAGAATAGCTATTTTGTAATCATTAGGTGCAGAGTCCTATGTAATGTGTCAAATCTTCCTTGCCTTTACATTTTTAAAAGCCTCCAACAAAGATGGAGGACTTGATGGTTTCTCCCGACTTTCACTAAAGGCACAAGCATAAAGTATAAATCCTTATGCTGGTCCCGAGGGTGCTGGGGGATGAAAGGGTTCTCCAGCTTGACAGCACTGGAGGAGGGCCTCGCATACAAGTGAGGCACAGAATCTTAGAGCTGCCAGTGTGGGGCTGGCTCTTTTATGACTGGCACTGCTGGTGACCTCCCCTATCCAGGTGACCCCCATGACATTCCTGCCTGGTGGGCTAGAGGCTGGGCTGGCTGGTCCTGAGTGTGAGCCAAGCCAGGATGAGTAGACTCCTCCATGCCACAAACACCACGGCCAGGTGCTCTGGGAACTGCCTTCACAGGTTCCCCTGGGTGGAGCCACTCCACCCATGACAGGAGCAGCCTTGGGGTCTGAATGGGGCATTCATTACAGGAGCATGGGATAGGGTACCCACCCAAGTTGGGGGTATTGTGCCACCTGAGAGACATACGAGCAACCATACTGTGATGCTGAGGCTGGGTTTCAGGGCGTCTGGTGAGATTCTAGCCTATGGGCCATTTTGAACCTCTGTATTTCTAAGAAGATAGAAGATGCTGCATTTTCCAGGATCATAAGTTTGTGGCAGAGTAAAAAGCAGAAGTTGCGGCAGATACTTCTCCTCCTGAGTGTATATAACACAGGTCAGGACCCTGGAAGGGTTTCCAGTGTATTCTAGAGCAGGAGTTCTCACTAGTGTCTGCATTCAGTCATCCCATACAGAAATATTTTTAAATTGGTCCCCAACATTTGGAAATTAGTGATTTTGTAGAAAAGCAGAACCACTTAGTACAGCTAGAAGCCCTGGGCCTGGTCTGAAGGCAGTCCCCAGATATTGTCTGGAGATTGTCATATTGGTACTAGCATTTTTTTACAGTGCTCTTAGAGGGAAGCAAGATATTCCTTCTACAAATGTTTCCATTAACTGGGGAAAAAGTTTTCAAACTTTACACATTCCAGGAAAAACAAGAGAGAGAGTATATTTCTTGGTGCAGGTGAAGACTGATCTTAATTCCATGAAATGAAAGAAATGAAGTGTGTCTGGTTGGAAGATTGGTTTTTCTCACTACTGGCCTTCTCCACGCATACTGAGCCACAGTAGCCACATTGAAGGACTTAGGGGGCATCTGTGGCCACCAGGGGAAGCTGATGGCCTCTGGCTGGACTTTGGCAGTGGGTGGTGCTTATGCACAGGGGTCGGGAGGCATACTTGTTTTGTGAGGAGCATGGCTGCTAGCTCAGGGCCAGGGCCCAAAGCTCAACTCTCATGCTCAGCGCTGTGTGGACTTGGGCACCCCACACCACCATGGTTTACTTTTCTTCTCTGTCACAGGATGGCCAGCATGAATAACTAACCCACAGAATCCTCAAGGGGGTCAAGTAAATGTCACAAGAGACTGCTGGGCCTAGTAAGAAGTGCCTAGTGAGCTGGCTACTACCGTTAGGATTTGACTGAGAGTCAAGAGTGAAATGAGCATAATTTCTGCCTGCTCAGTTGGATGGGGAGTCTGGAATTGTCACTCAGTTGAAAAAAGGGACATTTCTTGCACACTGGAGTTGGTGTCTTGGAGCTAAGCATAGTGACAACGTGCAGTCACCGAGAAGAGCTGCAAGATCCTATAGTTCCAGCCCACTGGCTGAGCCTGCGTGGTCAGCCCAGCTTGACCTGGGGTCTGTGAACTTGGATAGGAAAAATTGCATCTCTGTTCTTTGACCTCTAACAGAAACTTAGCATTTTCTTCCCATGCAAATGCAGAAAACAAACCATAGCAGCATTACTCCTTTATTCCTGGTGGTAGTTCCGTCCACTTGATACTTGTTACAGGCACCTCTAAATGCTGTTTATGGTTATCACTGAGTTGAGATTGTGGTAGCTATTTTATCTGCTCCAAACCCTTACTGTGTGGATAAAGAATGCACATTTCCGTACCACAAGTTTGGATTTTTTGAACATTTTTATAACTATGTTTTAATACTGCTAATTTCTTTTATAATCCCTACACACTTTATTCTGGGCATTGAAAAGTGTTACTCCGAGCAATAGGCCTCCGTAGACTTGCAGGGGTCCCTGGCACAGAAATGGAACTGTGAGCTCTGCAGGTGAATGTGTCTGGGGGGGCTTCACACTCCTGCCAGGGGCTGGACTTTAGGATGGGTGAGCTTTGCCCCCACTGCCTCTGATACTTACCAGCATGGGTTTTAGGGCAAGTAACTGCACCTGCTATGCAAGAGCTCCAGCACTCTGTATGGAGGGTTAAGGAGATGACACAGGGGCAGCGGCCTGGCACCCGTGTAGGTCCCTATCATAGGTACACTACCTTCCATCGCCTGGCAGAGGCCAGGATGACAGAGAGGGCTGAGAGGAACTGAGCAGCCGCCTGGCTGTGGCAGCAGTTTCCTTCCCCATCAGTCACGTGGGGTTCTGTTCCTGTCCCCCGAGCCTCGAGTCACACGGCTCACTGCGTCTGCCCTGCAAGGAGCCAAGAACAGAGGCCAGCATGGACATGGGGGCCAGCGTGCTGAGAACACTCCTCTTCCTCCTGGGTGAGTGGGAGTGTGGGGTAGATGGTACTTTATCTGGCCTTTGGGGCCTCTGTGAACAGGAAACTGGGGAAGCCTTGACCCACAGGGGTTCGATCCCTTAAGCATAGATACGGTCCTTCGGACAGATGGCTTCTCTCCCTTTGACTCCAGAGTGAGCAATGCTCTTGTTTGCTTCATTTCAGCTGCAACTTGCTACAAATGCTTTTGTGACTAGGAAGGATCAGTACTGGAAAGAGCTCTTGGCTTGCGATCTCGAAAAAGCTGGATTTAAACTGTGGTTTCATTGCTGAAGAATTAGAATAAGCTTCTGAAACTCAGTATACGTTTCTGAACCAATGAAATGGAAGATAATAATGTTTACTTCAGGAGACTGTGGGAGAATTAAGTTTAATCAAGCCAACTAAAAATAATTGCATAGAATGAGAAAACGTAGTCAAGTAGAGCCGCTGCACCATTAATGGTGAATCCCTATTATTACACAGTCAGGTGGACTCCTGGTTACCCAGAGATACAGTAGTTTTTTTTATATTTCTATTTTTTACTTTTTATTGTTTGGGATTCATTGAGGGTACAAAGATTAGGTTACACTGACCGCATTTGTTAGATAAAATCCTTCTTATAATTGTGTCCACCCACAAGAGGTGTGCCACACTGTGAGCCCCCATCTCCCTACCACCTCCCCCCTTCCCACTTGATAAGTCCCCTACCCGCGCCCCCCCACCTTGTATTAGCTCATCTACTGCCTTCATATTAGAATAGAGTACACTGGATTCTTCCACCTCCATCCAGGTTAATGCAAAAGATGTAAAGTCTCCATCTTTTTTAGTGGCTAAATAGTGTTCCATGGTGTACATATATCACAGCTTGTTAATCCATTCCTGAGTTCACGGGCATTTAGACTGTTTCCACATTTTGTAAATTGAGCGATTGTAAATTGAGCTGCAATAAATAGTCTAGTGCAAATGTCCTTATAATAAAAAGATTTTTTTTCTTCTGGGTAGATGCCTAGTAATGGGATTGCAGGATCAAATGGGAGGCCTAATTTGAGTTCTTTGAGGATTCTCTATACTTCCTTCCAAAAAGGTTATATTAGTTTGCAATTCCACCAGCACTGTAAAAGTGTTCCCTTTTCTCCCCATCCATGCCAGCATCTGCAGCTTTGAGACTTTGCAATGTGGGCTCTTCTCACTGGGGTGAGGTGATATTTCAGGGTAGTTTTGATTTGCATTTCTCTGATGATTAGGGATGATGACCATTTTTTCATGTTTGTTGGCTATTCATTTGTCTTCTTTAGAGAAGGTTCTATTCATGTGTCTTGCCCAGTAAGCTATGGGATTATTGGGCATTTTTTTGTTGATTAATTTAGAGTTCTCTATAGATCCTAGTTATCAAGTTTTTGTCCAATTCATAATATGCAAATATCTTTTCCCATTCTGAAGGCTGTCTGTTTGCTTTGGAGGTTGTTTCCTTAGCTGTACAGAAGCTTTTCAGTTTAATTAGGTTCCATTTGTTTATTTTTGTTGTTGTTGCAATTGCTACATAAGTCATCTTCATCCCAGGCCGATAGCTTCAAGTGTTTTCCCCACACTTTCGTGGAGGAATTTTATTGTTTAATGCCTTAGATTTAAATCTTTTATCCATCTTGGATCAATTTTTGTAAGTGGTGAGAGGTATGAGTCCAGTTTCAGTCTTTTACATATGGATATTCAGTTCTCCCAACACAATTTATTGAATAGGAATTCCTTTTTTTTTTTTTTTTTTTTTTAGACAGAGTCTCACTTTGTCACCCTCTTGTTGTGGTTTGGCCAGGGCTGGGTTTGACTCTGCCACCCTTGGCATATGGGGCCAACGCCCTATTCACTGAGCCACAGGCACCCCCTGAATAGGGATTCTTTTCTCCAGTGTATGTTCTTGTGTGGTTTATCAAAGATCAGGTGGCTATAAGATGTTAGCTTCATCTCATGGTTTTCTATTCAGTTCCAAATGTCAATGTCTCTATTTTTTGTGCCAATATCATGCTGTTTTGATCACTATGGCCTTGTAGTGTAGTCCAAAGTCTGGTAGGATGATACCCCTAGCTTTGTTTTTATTACATATTTTTGTTTTAACATCATGTTTACTGTGTTCATTGAAAAAAAAGGAGAGAGGTAGAGACTAGTAGAAAAGTAAGGCCTGATGGAGAGGGAGAAATACAATATCAGAGAGGCAGACAGAGAGGAAGAAATCCAGGGAGAGAGAGACTGAGGCATAAAGAGATGGTTAGCAATATGCACAGATGCAGAGATGGAGAGAAACATGCTACTTCTTAAAGGCCCCATTGTCAACAACTGTTATAAACATCAACATTTATAAACAAAGATGTTCTTTCCCAGAACTTGCACTAGGCCAAGACTGAAAGGCAAACGGTCTATCTGTAGTTACAGTTTTCTGTCTCTGGAGCAATGGGCTATGTTCTAATCCCATGGCAGGGCCCCATTTGAAGGCTGCACTAGGCAGAGGGTAACAAGGACTTGGCCTCTGGAAGTTAGCATGTCAGACAGACAGACAGCTGCCATTTCTGTCAGTTTTCATGGCTCCTGGAACTAACCATGAAGGGATGGTGGGAACCAGCAAGCAGCAAAGGCGTCCCGGGAAGCGAAACAGTAAAAGAAGTCCCAACCCTTGTTTGTGCTCTTGAACTGTCTGAATGAACAAGTCAGTCTATTCTGGGTGGTGGTGGTGGTGGGGATGGGGGGAAAGAAGATTAGATTTGGGAAACCTGATAAAAATGTACAAATTTTATAAGAAGGCAATCCATTGAAGAACTGTAGATAATAAACCTTCTAAATGCTCAAGCTAACAAATAATACAGGAAATGACACCACTTAACATTTTTAGGTATTTCTAGTGTTCTGGGAACTCAGCAAAACACTTTCATTAGCTCATTCAGTCCCAATAACTATGAAATAGGTACCACTGTTGTATGTATTTTACTGGTAAAGTTTTAATTACTTGCTCAAGGCATCATTGCTTGTTAGTCCTTTCATCTAGTATTTAGTAGAAGAGACCCAGTGGTTATGAGGCTGTCCCTAGTTCTGGACTCCTTGCGTGTTAATCCTTGCTCTGGTATTTGCCAGCCTGGAGAACTTGGCCAAGTTATTCATCCTCTCTGCGCTCAGTTTTCTTACCTGTAAATTGGGGATAATGATTGTATCTGCCTAATAGGGCTGTTGAGAGAATTAAATCTGTTGCTGCATTTAAAACATTTAGCACACTATGTGACTTGTGGTCAGCACTCACTGTTGGATATTAGGGGTTTAAGAGATCTAATCTTTCCAGAAGGCAACTTGGCAAGATGTAGCAAAATGCAACCTATCCACAGTCTTCTAGCCAGAGATCCTAACAGAATTTATTCTAATTAAATAATAGAGTAAGAGCCTCTCAAAATATTTAATAGGACATTATTTAGCACTGTTGAAATCCTGGTGAAAAACCAAAACAAATGACTCTTGGTAGGAATCTGGCTAAATCAGTTATACTTTAATATTTCAAACAGTATCTAACTAAACAATGTTTAGTTGAAAGACACACCTCACTGTACACTAACAAGTACTGAACAGAAGTGACAAAGTGATAGTTACGGAGTTAGAGCTATGTCATGGTTGTAGTTTGCATATGCTTGTTTTCCTTTCCAAAAATTGACTGGGAGGAAGGTTGGAAAACGGCTCCTAGCATCATTTCCTCTCTTTAGAAAGAAGGATTATGGGGAACGTTTTTTAGATAAGACATAAAAAACAACACACACACAAAAGGAAAGACCAATGAATTTTGTTTGTTTCTCCGTATTGGAATTTTTCATAACGATCATATACATTTTTAGTTTCAATAAATTTTTGTAAACCAAAAAAATTCATATGACATCTGAAAGCAAATGAAGGAAAAGCTGGGCTTCCCCTTTAGGGGCTGGTAAATCTGCCCCGTGACATCCAGGTTCGCAAATGTGCGCTGCTTACTGGGGAGCCTGGGATCAGGAGCCGGGCCGCTATGTCCCACACACAGAGTAGTTGGAGAGTTTTTGGAAAAATAGTTTTCAAATGTTCTATAAACATATATCTTTAAAAAATTGAGATGCATGAAACAAACGTTTATGGAGCCAACACGCTGCATTAATAAAGGTTAAAATTTTTCTGGACGTAGGTATTCAAAGGTAGTAGCTGGGTCGACATATGCGTCAGAGAAATAGACCACGAGAGGTGGAGGCAAAGTCCTGTGTCTCCCATCCTCTGTCTTGCTTTCCCCCTTCCTTCTCCAGAGGAAACAGCACCCCAGGCCTGGTGGTGTTCCCTTCCTGTGTTGCTTGGTAGATGTTTGAAACTTTAAAGGAACCCACCATTGCATAGTTAACTTGTTGCCCTCTCTCCCCACCCTGATCATATATACCAAATGCATTCATTTCAATGGGTCTGTAAGCTTCCGTGGAAACACTCTGGCATTTATTCATCTATTCCTATACTGATGGAATTTAGGTTGTTTCTAACCTCTTGCCATGTTGCCGGTGCTTCCGTAGCTCTCTGAGCCCAATCTCCTGGAAGTCACATGTAGTTGTTTTCTAGCAGGCACCCCAGAAGGCACTTGCCATATCAATTCTCCTTCTTTTAATTGGATATTGTCAAATTGCTCTCCACCACGGTGGCGTGGGCATATCTGTTTCCCTAAACACTCAGTAATACTTGCTGTTGTTAGACTTCTCCATTTTTGCCAATCAGAGAGGCGTAAGATATCATCTCAAGGTTTTTAGGTTGTGTGTTCTTAATGACTACTGAGAATATACATAGAATATACGTTTCTCCGTATTTATCAGCCAGTAAGTTTTTTCTTTTGTCTCTATATTTATTATTATATAGAACTTTCTTCCAAGTTTTATTTGATTATTGTTCTTTTATGCATTCTTTTCTGGATAGTAATTACTGGCTGTTTCATGTGTTGCAAATACCTTCTCCGAGTACGTTGCTTATCTTTTATCTTTGTGGCCTCCTTTTCTGTGCAGAAGTCTCTCCGTGTGATATAATCAACTTCATTGGTCTTTCCTTTTGTGTGTATGTTGTTTTTTATGTCTTATCTAAAAAAGGTTTCTTATTTTTTTGAGTGGTTGCATTTTTTTTTTTATGATTAGGTCTTTATTTATTTGGAATTTATTTATTTATTTATTTATTTATTTATTTATTTTCAGTTTTTGGCCCAGGCTGGGTTTGAACCTGCCACCTCCAGTATGTGGGGCCGGTGCCCTACTCCTTTGACCCACAGGCGCCGCCCTGTAATTTATTTTTATGAATAGTCTATAGAAAGAGCATCATTTTAATGTTTTCAGTATGGACCATCAATCTTCCTGATACTATTTATGTAATAATCTTTTCTTTCTTCCCTGCTTTGTAATGACTTTAAATTGCAAATATAGTCGATATCTCTTCTGTGTCCGTTTAATATGTGTCTGAACTGTGTGGGCTTCTTCCTCTATTTCTTCTTCTCCTTCTCCCCCAGCTCCTCCTCCTCCTCTTCTTTTTGCGTCTGTCTCTACTGGAATCCTATCACTCTGTTTTGTTTACAATAGCTTATGAATCTTGGTAACTGGAAGGAAAGATTTCCCCTTCTGTTTGTCCATTTTCAAATCACCTTGGCTCTCAGTTTACCTCCTCTTGCATGTACAGCTCCTTCCTTTAGCAGTGGTTCTCAACCTTCCTAACGCCTCGATCCTTTAATACAGTTCCTGTGGGTCGCTACCCACAGGTTGAGAACCGCTGCTTCAAAGAGTGATAAAAATTCCACTTCCAGGGAGCTGCCCCGGGGCCAGGGCCGCTCTCAGCACTTCCTCCTGGACCTCTTTCCTTTCTCAGCCCCCAAAGGCAGATGCTCTTATTATTGACGTCCCATTATTACAGCTAAGGAAACTGATCAAAGTAGCAAGCAAGTGGCTGAGATGGGATTCAAACTGAGGCATTTTGATGCCCCAAAGCTGACATTTTATCTCTAACACCAAATTGCCTCTTAGTCCAGAATAGAAAGGATATGATGAAACTGAGGTGGCTTTTAAATTTGTTCTCAATTTTGTATTTCAAAACAATTTCAAACTTCAGGAAAGTTGTAAGAATGAGATTAGGGCAAAGAACATCCACATGATTTGCCTCATTTAAACGATTTGCCTGATTTGCTTGATTGAATGTTTTCTCTCCGTGTGTGTGTGTGTGTGTGTGTGTGTGTATACCTACATATGCACACACACATAATCTTTTATTTCTCTGAACCACTTGAAGATAAATTGCATATATCATGGGTTTTTAAAATTAACCCTTAAATACATCAGTATTTATTTCTTAAGAATAGAGACACTCTCTTATATATTGTATACAGTTATCAACTTTTGGAAATTTAATGTTGACAAAACACTGTTTTATAAACTATTCTAATTTTTTAATGGTCCCAATAATGTCCCCTACAGCCTTTGTTATTCCTCCAGGCTGGGATCCACCTAGGGTGGGTTTTGCATTGGGTGAGCATGTCATGTGAGCCTTCTTGAATCTGGAACATCCCCGCAGCCCTTGTTTGTCTTTTTTTTTTTTTTTATTGTTGAAGATTCATTGAGGGTATGAGAAAGCAGGTTACACTGATTGCATTTGTTAGGTAAAGTCCGCCCTTGTTTGTCTTCAATGACAAAAATATTTTTGAAGTACACAGCTTCCCACCCTTTCATTTCCCCAAAGAATATTCCTTATTTGGGGGTTTTCATGATGGTTGCTAGTGAGTGGATTGAGTTATCTTTTTGCTACCAGGAGACGACATAGCCAGCGTTTCCTTCAGGTTTCATACCTGGAGACACAGGCTATCCCAGAAAGGCTGACGTGCTTTTGACATAATGATAAAAGATGTAAAACTAGGTTCCGGCTTATGGTTGTCACAATTCTAAATAAATTATTTGCTACTTAAATCCCAATTGGTTGACATTTTTAAATTTTGCTAAAATATTGATCTAAGCGCAGCTATTGAAAATACCTGGTGAAATTTCTAGGCATTTTATTATAGGTTTCATCTTCTTTTTTAAAAAGCTGCCATATAAAAAGTATTTCTAGGGACTCTAATTCCAACTCAAATGCCAGTCATCTGTCTCTGTTTTAATTCTGTTGGAAAGCATCTGCTGAAATCTATGTATTATTATAATCATGGTAATGAAAGAAATACAATATCACTTCAATTATGTTCCAGTGCCTAAAACATTCTTCACTGAAGGAGCCAGCGTTATTGAAGAGAGCAGAGGCTTTTTTTCCTCCTTAATTTATAATGAAAAGATGGCAGAGGCTGGGGTAAAGAGAATTAAATTCGTTTTTATCTTACAAGTCAAAGTCATCACTTTATTCCTTGGCTCTTAGTCTCTGAGATCTTTGTAAAAATCTTTCCTGACAGCTTTTCCCCTGTTCCAACTTCCTGCCAAGACAGTGGTTCAGAATCATGTGGTGTGCGGATCTTAGTGAGAAAGAATTCTTGACGTATTAGTTTTCTTCTGGGGCATAACAAATCTCCACGAATGTAACAACAGAACATTCATACACCAGGGTCTCTTGGCAAGTCAGCAGAAGGTAGGGGAAGAGGCTGGCAACCCAGGTAGGAAAGAGAAATTTCCTGATCAACAAGGATTGCCTTGGCTCAGCACCTGTGGCTCAATGGGCTAAGGCGCCAGTCATGTGGCGCCTGAGCTGGCGGGTTTGAATCCAGCCCGGGCCCACCAAGTAACAATGATGGCTGCAACCAAAAAATGGCTGCGTGTTGTGGCGGGCGCCTGTGGTCCCAGCTACTTGGGAGGTGGAGGCAGGAGACTCGCTTGAGCCCAGAAATTGGAGGTTGCTGTGAGCTGTGATGCCACGGCACTCTATCCAGGGTGACGGCTTGAGGCTCTGTCTCAAAAAAAAAAAAAACAAGGATTGCCTTAATATCATTTTCCTGTTTTCTAATAGGCTAGCTTATTTTTTCTTTTATTGTTAAATTCTAAGAGTTATTAATATACTCTATGTATGAGTCCTTTGTCAAATAGGTACCCTGCAAAATTTTCTTTTTGGTTTATAGTTTGTTTTTCCATCCCTTTATTAGGGTCTTTCACACAATCAGTGTGTTTAATTAAGTTTACCTTACTGGCTCGGCACCTGTGGCTCAACGGGCTAAGGCGTCAGCCACATATGCCTGAGGTGGCGGGTTCGAATCCAGCCCGGGCCCGCCAAACAACAATGACGGCTGCAACCAAAAAAATTGCTGGGCATTGTGGCGGGTGCCTGTAGTCCCAGCTACTTGGGAGGTGGAGGCAGGAGACTTGCTTGAGCCCAGGAATTGGAGGTTGCTGTGAGCTGTGGATGCCACGGCACTCTATCCAGGGTGACAGCTTGAGGCTCTGTCTCAAAAAAAAAAAAAAAAAAAAAAGTTTACCTTACAGACTTTTTTCTTTCCTGGATTATGTTTTTGATATCATTCCCGAGGAGTTTTCACCAAGCCCTGAGTCCTCGAGATATTTTTCTAAAATTTATATAGTTTTATGTTTTACATTTAAATCTCTGATACATTTCGGGTTCATATTTTTGTGTGTAAAATATGAAATGAAGTCTTTTTTATTTATTTTTTTTGTACTTATGGATAACCAGTTGCTCCAGTATCATTGGTTGAACAAACAGTCCTTCCACTATTGAACTGATTTTGCTCCCTTGTGAAAAATCAGCTGGTAATACTTCTGTGGGGCCATTTGGGAGTTCTCTCTTCTTTTTTATTGATGTATCTGTCCCTTTGCCAATAGCACACAGGCTGGATTCTTGTAGATATAGACGGTCTCAAGTTGGTAGAGACAATTCCTCCAACTTCATTCTTCTTTTTCAAAATTCTTTTTTTTTAGCATTTCTGGTTCCTTTACCTCTCCATGTAAATTTAAGAATAATATTTGTACATCTACAGGAAAAAAATCTTGCTGGGGTTTTGATAGGAGTTATATTAAACCTATGGATCAAGTGGGGCGATTTGACATGTTTAGTATGTTGCGTTTTCCATGAAGTTGATATGTATCTCCATTTATTTTATTATATTTTTTTGAGACAGAATGTCACTGTGTTGCCCTTGTTAGAGTGCTGTGGCATCACAGCTCACAGCAAGCTCAACTCTTGGTGCCACAACGCCCAGCTATTTTTGTTGTTGTTGTTGCAGTTGTCATTGTTCTTTAGCTGGCCCGGCTGGGTTCGAACCTGCTAGCCTCAGTGTATGTGACTAGCACCCTATTCACTGAGCTATGGGCGCTGCCACTTATCTCCATTTACGAAGATCCTTTTTGATTCTGTCTTCGGTCTTGTAGTATCAAGCTTGCACCTAAGTATTTTTCAAGTGATTGCAAATTGAATTGTATTTAAATTTATTTTTCCTGTGTTATAAAGGTTGGTATATAGAAATATAATTGATTTGTGTATGTTGATCTTGTATTCCACTGAGTGCTGAACTTACTTATTCTAAAAAGAGTTGTGTTTTAGATCTCTTGGAATTTTCTAGGTTGACCTGCATATCATCTGCAAATAGGGTCCAGTCTATTTCTTCCTGTGTAAACGGTGTGCCTTTTATTTCTTTTCCGAGCCTCATTGGGCTGGTAAGAGCTTTCAGTTCTAGAATGAACAGGGTTGGTGATGGTGGATATTTTTTTCCTATTCCTGGTCTTAGTAGGAAAGCATTTCATGTCTCATCATTCAGTTTGATTTTAGCTGTAGGTATTTTTGTAGATATTCTTTATCAAGTTGAGGAAGTTTTCATAGTTGATCATTAAAGCATTATTATGTTGGTGACTTTAACCTCTCCGTGGGATCATTCTGACATCTGTACTGTCCAGGTGTTGACCTCTGCCAAGTGTCTTTTCTCATTCAAATAGAGATTTTCTTAGTTCTTGTTATGACAAGTGATTTTCCACTGAAGCGTGGGCATTTGGGGTATTATATTATGAAACTCTGAATCTTATTTAAATCTTCTGTTTTAACAGGGCTCCTCAGACATGATTCTGGTGGGAGAAAAGGGACATATCCTCATTGTTGCCAGGTGGGGGGAGCCTAGATCCTTCTCTCGGCTTCCACTGACATCTGCTGGCAGAGGGGCTCGGCGTGACTCTGGGTGGGGGGAGGGCAGGATGCCTGGTAGGTACCACCATGCCATCCTTGCTGGGGGACAGGCTCATCACTGCTCTCCACTGACACTTTGGGGAGGGAGTGGCCTCATGGCTGCCGGGCAGTGGTAGGAGTCCCGAGTGTTCCAGCCCTCCTCCTCCTCCAACCCTACCCCTGCAGGTGGGGGAGAAGTCCAGTTTCCCCTTGTGCTGACACCACCTGGAAGTGGGGATTTTCTCATTTGTTGAGGATGAAGGTCTGTTGCCTCACTTGGCTCTCTGACCTCTCCTACCCCACCAATGGGAAGTCAGCCTCCTAGCTATCACCCAGTGAGGATAGAGGTCTGGATTTGAACTTGGCTTTTATTGATAAGGGTGGAGGCACAATATTTTATGTGCTGTTTGGCCATTGTGGATTATTTATTGTCTAGAAGTCGTGTCATTCTAGGCTAACCCCTTCCTAATTTTCTGGGTAGCAAGAGGTGGCTTTTCTGGGGCTTCTGTGTCTGTGCACATTGGCATTTCTGGGTTGCCAATTTCTCTATTATTCAGCCAAGATCTATGAGACAGAAAGAAAGCCTCCAAATTCACTGCCCTGTTATTCCTGGGGTCCCAAGGTTCCTGGTCAGTCTGCCTTTTCCTCCTCACCTTTTGGGGTCTTCTCATTGTTGTTTTTGATATACTAGCTAAGGGTTTTAGCTATACTTGGTAAGAGGAACAGAGAAAAGTAAGCATCGTCCATCATTTCAGAAACGGAAGTCTGAGAGGAGTGTCAGTGTCTGGGGATGAGTGGTTTGGGGTAATGCTGTCTGGGGCAGGGTCCTGGGCTACCTGACATCCCTCAGACACATCTCCTGACTGCAGGCTCCTGAAGGTGGGATGCCACACGGGGTGAAGGCAGTAGGGTGGCCTAGGCAGAGTGAGCCCTTACCCCTCAATGCCTAATCAGAGCTGCTGCTGGAAGGCTACCCAGCTGCACCAGCCCTGCTGACACACAGCTACGCAGACATTTTCACCAGCTCCCCATTTAAGCCATCTGCGCTTCCTCTTTCAAGTCACTGTAAGCATTCATGTCACACCCAGACACTCATTTATCCACCAGGATTGCTTGAACTGCTCCTTTTATTAAATTTGACTCTATTAAATAACTCGCTAATGGTTCTTAGTAAGATGAACTGGGCTTGCCCGCTCCTGCTCGTCTGGGTGAAGCTGATGACCAGCTGCTGCCCGACCACCGTTGCAGCCCCTGCCGAGAGCTGGTTAGACCTATGTAAACCCTGTTTCCATGCTGTCAGGAAGCGACTGCCCTGGGGAAGAGGGAAAGGGCTAGCAGCTGGCCCAGCAGGCTGTCCCAGAGGATTGGGACAAGCAGACATCCAGAGCTTTCTCCTTGCTTAAGCAAATACTGACTTTCAGCAAACTTGGCTGGGACACAAAGCTAAGTGGGTAAGGCTATAGCCTGAGGAGTTGACAGTCTATGGGGGACAGTCGCACTTCAGAGTGTTACTTGCTGAGTGGAAGGACACACAACAAGAAGCCGAGGAGAAACCCTTGAATCAAGCGGAGGTGCCCAGAAAGGCTTCCTGGCAGAGGAGTCTTATTGAGTGCCAGTGGATTATTCCTCTACCTGGCTGAAATGCCTCCGCGGCTTCTCACTGTGGCCAGCGCAGACCAAGGCATCTGCTGTGCCTGTGGCCTTCCGGATCTTCCACAGGCCAATCCAGGAAATATCCATCTGATAGCTAGTCAACCTCGAGGCTTCCTCACATGTCATCTGCGCTGTGCGGGACCAGGGCCGACCCCCTCCAGGGCCTCAGAGATGCTCTTATTCTCACTGGACCATCACCTCTGTCAGAGCAGGGATCCAGTCTGGCTGGGCCACCGCCCTACACCTGTTCTGCAACTGGCACTTGTCTGTGGGTCAATTGGTGCATGATGGGGAACGCCGGTTCTGGGAGCCCAGCGGCAGGAATGTGTGTAGAGATGTGCCTGGCTGGGAGAAGAGGGGTGTGTTCTGGGAAAAGAGGAGGAAGGACAGTCTCTGCTGGGCCCAGGGTGGAGGCACCATGGAGTGCAGGGGACATGCAAGAGGTGACACAGGCCAGCAGAGAGGAGGGCTTGGTGAGCCCTGGGAGGATGTTGGGCTTCACCCTGCAGCAGGGCTCTGGTGCAGGCAGAGAGACCCCCCAGAAAGTGACTATGTGCACCAGGCAGAAAAAGTCTGGCTGGATTCGTCCAGGGCCACACCATCACCCTCATAGCCATAGGAAGCAGCAAATGGTCTGAGGCTAGGCCATGTGGCTGAATGTCATGCTTGTCACAGCCTGGGACCACCATGTGCTTGGTCCCAGCAGAAGGCACTGTTGCCCGGGGCACGCCCAGCGCTAAGTGGCAGACCCAGGGAGGGCCCCGAGCTGTCCCTGGGGTCCTGGGGAACAGAGACCCTCCCATTAAGGGACATATTAAGAGACTTTGGTCAACTTGTGGTGACCACTCACCCTCTTCCCTCGAGCCAGGCTGACTTAGGTTCAAATCCCAGCTCTCTCATACACAGGCATGTGATCTTGCAGTGTTCACATCACCTCCTGGGACTTTCCCATGAAATGAGGTTCACCACACCCCAAGAGAAGCCCCTGTCCTGTCCCCAGGCTGTAAGACCTTGTGTATACATGCATATTCAAATGCAAACGTATTTTCTTTCCACCTTGTCAGGAATTTTTTTGAAAGTTCAGGATCTGGGTCAGTATGCAGATAAAGATGAAGGGCCTTGTGTGTGCCCTGAGTCCTCTATGGCTGAAGGTGAGGCTGGGTAGGGCTGTTGAAGAGAAGTAACCAGAGCCTGGTGGCCTCCTGGGAAGTAGAGAAGGAAGGAAGAGATGCTTTTATTTCAATTACCAGCAGAATAGATTCTCAGATAACTGCGCTTCCTCTCTCCACTTTGTGCCCAGAAATTCAGGGGAGAGCTGGGGCTGGGTGGGAGAAGTTGCTTGGGGGTCTGAGAGGTCAGGCTCCATCCCCTGTTCTAGAAGGCTGTGTGGTTCCAGAAGGCCCAGGACAGGACTGCTTTCTCTGGCTCTGCTGGGAAGACCTGCCTCCCAGGCTGAGCCTCCCTCTCTGGAAGGAGACTCTTAGGAAGTGGACAACAGGACCCTGAGAGGCATGCACGCTGGGTCATGTATGTGGCTTGATCTATAGCTTAAATATTTAGGCATGTGACATACTGTGAGCCCTGTAAGCGTCAAGAACAGCCTTAAAAAAGATAATAAGAGTGGAGGTGCCCAGCAAGATCCTGGTGCACAGCAGGACTCAGTGAATGGTTTCTCCTGGTAAACAGAGGCAGATAGCTCAGTGTGGTCTTCTGGGTTTACCAGGGGGATCTCATGTTGACTGCAAGGTGCAGTTTCCTCTGCAGAGTCATAGCCCCAACCCAGTGGGCCACGCCAGCTGTCATCCCATGGCCTTGATCCCTGGGCACGTGCTCCCCTTGGCCAGGTCCCCCAGGACTCCGGAGAGAAGCTTCCTAGTGGCGGCTGAAGCACAGTATGAATATTGCATGGATAATAATAACCCCACCACTTAGCGGTTATGCAACGCTTTCCTCTTCCACAATACTTTACCATCATTAATTAGTTATTCTGCATTGCTTCCAGCCTCCCTGCTCTCTCTGCAAAGGCAAGTCTGGAGATTTGTTCTTGAAAACAGGCCTACTTTGGCCTGAAGCACCAACCGACCAGTGGCTGGGCCTTTCCCTACTGGAATCTTGGCTCAGCTGTGTCACAAAACAGCAGAGACCTGTGCACTTGCTGGGGAGGACACCTTCGTCTAATCTGACCACCTCCCCAGAGTTCCTCTTGTATTCTCTGCTCCCCACTTCTCCCATGGTCTCTGGAAAATGGAATACACCCATCTCAAGTGGGTGGTAGGGCTGCCTGTGGAAGGAGGGTTCTCTCCTGCACATTACTACGTGCACACTTCAGGGCATTTAGAGCTTGGAGCTGTGTTGTGTCTGGCCCAAGGCCACTGACTAAGCAATAGGTTGCAGAGTAGGGCCTCTGAGCTTCTGGTTCCAAATAGCCTTTCCTCTCAGCCACCAAAGGGTCAGAGGGGAAGCCCGCAGAAAGGCTTGAAGATGGGGCAAAGCTGTTCCCATCTTTGGTGGGCTAGGTGTTCTGCCATAGATTCTCTCCTCTGGCCCTCCCTGGATCCTTGTCCACTCCCCCACCCCCCATGCCAGTCTCAAGCTCCCCCTTCCCCTAGCCTCTCCATGGAGGTTTCAGCAACTCCCTTGCCAGCCGTGACTTAGCACTGGCGTATGTCACCACCTCCTGATCAGAATATCCCCATGACACCCCTAGAGGTCCTGCTCCTTTGGAAGAGCTCACGGTGCCTGGAGCACCTCTGTTCTACCTCGGGCTCAAGCTGCTCCCTGCTTCCAGCCCCTCCATTAGCCTGAAAATGTATTGATCAGTTTGGCTTCTGTGAGCTGAGTGTTTTAATCCCAGAGTGTGAATCTTTAAGAATTAATTAGCAAAGATTGCTCGGTAAAAACAAAGTGGGCACAAGTTCTGATACCTCCTGGTCACCCACTGTTATCACTTCCCTCTTAATTACGATGCTATTTCTGGAAGTGGAAGGCAAGCTCCCCTGTGCTCCTCAGCCTCTGTTGGCTTCTCTGTTTCCCCTCCGTGGTCCTCATAGCCTTCCGCTTCCACTTCCTGCCAGGGAGGCATAGGGGAAGGAGCACAGAGGCATGGCTGAGGGCAAAACATGAGCCAGGCCAAGCCCACCTGTCCCAGGGGAGCAATGTGGCCAGTCTGGCTGCAGGGTCTTGAAGCCAGTGTGGACTCTTCCCCACTGCTGGTCCAGGACCCTCATCGGCCCTGGCTATTCCAACCCTGCCGAGCTGCCTTCTTTAGTTCCTAGGCCCTCTGCACCCTGGAGAGCCTCTTGGCCTTCACTCCTGACTCTTCCTCTGCCTGGACAGCCCCCCTTCCTGGGTCCTCTCAGCCCTGCCATCTACTGCCTTGCTTTGTCTTTGTTAGCTTCAAATGGGCCTTTGCATTACATTTAAATAAGGATCCCTCCAGGGGGCTTCTCCTATACCTCCAGGTTGGATTAGGTGACCCCCTTGGCCCTCCAGCCTGGTTAATTGCCTTGTAGTTTCCCTCACTAGCAGGGACTCCTGGGTGTGGAATTCCTTATTCTCTCACTGCCCTTCCTTCCAGGGCTGGGGTTCTGAGCTAGGTGAGCAGAGCAAATGGTGTGCTCTGACTCCAAGTGTCTTTTATTTTGGGGGATGGGGAGATCCATGGACATCAAAGAAGTGTCCAGAGGCCCCTGTGCTGCCCCTGAGCCCTCTGCTTTGCACTCCTTTCTCCCGCATGTTCCTTTGACAAGATCTGCACAGCTCTGCGAGGTGGGTCTGGCCTCTGCCCTGCGTCTAGGTCCTTTCACAGAAAGAAAGATGAACAAAGAACCGTGGGAGGGGCGGCAGGCGTCCTGTTTACTTGAAGATGGGCAGCCGAGATAGACAGAGCCACATTCTGGTGAGACCGGAAGAGGGTGACTGAGGAAAAGCAGTGTCAGGTGGTTTCTGGGCTTGTGATGGGGAGTCTGACATTTTTGCAAAGTCATGGCCGTGTTAGAGAAGGCTCTCGGGCCCTGGTAGGAGGCAGGCAACACGGAGAGCGGGAGGACCATGTAACTGAGGCTCATCTTTCTCCAGGCACTCCACTCGGGGGAGGGAAACCAGGCTAACTGGTGTAGATGGGCTTCATTCCTAGTCTCAAACAGCCCCATAGAGGGCTGGAGGGGCCAGGGCCACTGGCCCTGTGGTTTTGAGAAGCGACCCATTTGTGAGCTCTGAGGCAGGAGAGGGACGGCTGACACCCACCTCACCCACGCACGCTGAATTAGGAAGGTTTGGCTTGTGCTCCACTCTGACCCCAGGGTCAGTTGACGTTTCAGGGAGTCTCGGGATAAATGTGCAGAAAGGCAGGGGCTATCTCTGGTGAGTGATTTTTACCTGTCAGGGTCCTGTGTCCCCCTTTTCAGATGAAGAGTGAAGTCCAGGATCGAACTGTGATATGAAGCATAGCTGGACAGTCCTTTTGGACTCTGCATGTCCAATTCCATTTTCAAGCCTCTCCTGTATGCCGTCTGGGCCTCCGGGGCTCCTGGTCTGCAGTGGAAGATGGAGCCATTCACAGTGTCGGCCTCTCATGTTGACAGTTTCAGAGTCACATGTGCAAAGCTATCACTTGTTTCTAGCTGAACTTTATGTGACTCCTGAGACAGGCCCCATATCACTCAGTACCATAAACTTGATCTTATCTCTTCATCCCACTTCTGGTTTAATGCAGTGTCACTTTGGGGTAACGGCTTGGCCATTTGAGTGTTCTCCCCTTCCAACCACTCCCTGTATCTCCCATTAGAGGAATCCAAGTTCCAAGGGGTCTCCCGCATCATCCTGCTCCTGGGAAGAAACAGCTCCCTTTGGGTTACCAGAGGTCTTTGTGCCACAGAGCAACGTGTTGCCTTCAGTGCAAATAATGTAGGGAGAGATGTGTGATGAGGTGGTGGGGGTGATCCTGGACCAACAGAAAGCAAAGGGGACTTCCAGAAGAGGTGGCTTTTTTGCTAAGCCTTAAAGGATAAGCAGAAACTTTCCACAGTTACCAGGGAAAGGCATTTTATTCAAGACAGCAGCATATGCAAGGGCCCAGTGGTACACAGGGCTGCTCTGGTTGCAGGTCCTGGTCGGATTTATCTGAGGCTGTGCTACGTAATTACAGCCAGCATTCCCTGTTCCCGTCTCCCTGCCAACCTGATTTCCAATACTTCCCTATCAGGACCTGCCACCTTGGTCATACGGATTCTTCAGATTGCACATGACACTGAGCTCAGATAATACTAAGAAAAAGAAGACATTTTCTCACTGAAGTAACTGGAGTCCAGGAAGACATGCTTCAGGCACAGCTCAATTCAGGGGCTCCAAAGCCATCTTTAGACTTGGTCTCAGTTGGACCCTCTTCAGTGGGGACTTCAGTTTCAGCATGTTCCCCCCACACAGTGGGTGATTTTGGGCCTCTATTAGGCCCCCCACCCCATATCAGTTCCAGAAGACATTCCTTCTTCCCTGTGTTCCCCTCAAAGTCCCAGAGTTGAGTTTCCCTGGCCCCAATTGGATCACCTGTCTGACTCCTTGACCAATCACTGTTGACAGGAAGAAGAAATATGCTAATAGATGAGGTGTGGTTCACACAGTCCAGTCACATGGAGGTGGTTCCCAGTTCACTAGAGGAAAACCAAGGTTGCTGGTAACAGTGAGGGGCGCGGGGTGGTGAGCAGGCGATATAACAATGCCCGACCCCTGTTCAGACTTCCTCCAGCTTTTCGAGTCTGAGGTCTGCCGGAAGATGCTAAGCTCTGCCTGTGATGCTCTGATCTTTCTTCAGTGTAAATCCCGTCTCCCCCGTCACCCTGTGAGCTTCTTTATGGGGCATGTGGGTCTCTGGTTGCTTTTGTATCTCCCTAGGTATAGCACTCACTTCACACCCCCAGAACACCCTGCAGGTACTTTATATGTGTGGATCCTGTCGGGAGATGAACGATGCCTGCTCTGGACATTTGAAACTGCTTCCTCTAGCTGAGAATGTTGGAATTCACGGGATCTAAAGTTAGGAGCCATTTTGCGATATTTAGGTTCTAAGACGAGTGTGACCAGGCATCAATTAACAAACACTTAGGGAGGGCCTCTCCCTATTTATAGTGCAGATACTTATAGAACAACATCTGAGTGTGTGCACGCCTACTCACCCACAACTGATTCTGCCCAAATAAGGGTGCCAAAGAGAACCAGCCCCTCATTGAGGGTGGACCCAACAGGTGGACGGCACAGAGAGGTCTGGATGCCAGGGATGGGCTCTCAGCAGGTCAGATTCCAAGTGACATGGGGCAAGGCTGGACCACACCCTCAGCTCAGTCTGAAACAGCTCATTCCATCTTAGTCGCATAGAACAGTCCTGTCGCCTTCCTCTAAAGGAAGCAGTGTGGCTGCCCTCTTGTGTTCCTGGGGGCCACAAGGCCTCGGGGCCATTTTCTCTTGCAGTAGGCTCCTTGCTATCAGGGAGGCCACTGACAGAACAGGGTGTGCCCTACAGGCATGGGGGCTGTTCAGAGAAGGGGCTGGAGCCCACTATTTTGGCAGGGAGGAGCAGAGTATCAGGTTCAAATAGGGCATGGGGCAGAAAGCAGAGACTCTAGAATCAAGAGCCTGCAAGGGTGCCTTTGTGCACGTTAGAAAAAGCTCCGGTGTTCAGGGCCTGACCTGACCACAGATGGAGGCTGTGCAGGTGGTGCTGCAGAAAGCCCCAGAATCTCAGAAGCCCCATCTAGAGACGGTCTTCTGCTCTGTGCTCTAGGCAGCAGCAAGAGCCATGCCTGGCTCCGTGCACCCAGCTCAGTGAGGACAGTCTGAGGGAGGCGGGACAGCCAGATTCACGCGGCCAGTGGTGGCAGTCAGATGGGAGCAGGCCAGATTTGGCCACCTGCTGTCTCTCTTCTCCCTCAGAAGAGTCCCTGTGTCACCCCCATCTCTCACCGCTACCACCAGGAAGGTCAGCCGGGGTACAACCATCCGCTGCTCAGGCTCCTTGGACTCTTCTTTGGGTGCCAAGCTCCACACTCCATTCTGCATGAAAGATTAGAGAATTCCAGCAGAGAAAGTGCGCGGGGTCTCCTGCAGCTTCTGCGGGCTTCCCCCTGGGGTCTGTCATGGATCTGAAGGTGGCAGGAGCATTCGGGAGTTGTCTGGCTGTGCTCACAGACCAGCCTTGCCGGGGTCATCCATCCTCCAGCTACTTTGCAGAGCCAGGGGACTTCAGCGCCAGGGACTCGCAGGGGGCATATAGCCCCGGGGGGACTCCCCCAGCTTATGACCTAGCAGGAGACAGGAACGGGCAGAGCTGCTGTGCTCAGGATGGATCCTCATCCAGGGGCTCGTTAGCAGGCAGGGTCAAGGCTCCCAGTAGGAGGGAGGGCAGCATGCAGGGATTCCCCTCCCGGAGGAGGGGAAAGGCTGCCGCCGAGTGGCTGACAGCTGGCTAGCAGGCATCCAGCCATCTGCTGCCTGTTTTGAGTTTGCAGCTCCATCCTTTGCACACTTTTGTCCCCTTGGGAGTGAGCCCACGGTGGGAGGTCACTCGCTCCCCAAGTCATACCTGAGGAAGGAGAGCTTAAGGCCCAGAAAAAGCCTGTCTGGGGGCAGGGATTGGGGAAGCCTTGAGTTTTGGAGGGGACACAGTATGGAGCATTGAGGGGGTTATCTAATGAGCCTGCCCCTGTAGGGGGCTGAGCTGAGCCCCTGCCACGGGGAGGGGCAGGAAGAGCTGAGCGTTCAGGACAACACATTTGGGGGATGAGGTTGATGAGGAAGAGTGCCAGCCAGCCTGGTGAGGGTGGGGCCCATCTGCCATCAGGGAGGCCAGGGTCAGGGCCGAGGTAGGGGCTTTTTGACACTGGCTTTCTCTTTTCTTTGTCCTCCCTCCCACCAATGGTATGTATCTGCTTGTATTTCTCAGTGTGTATGTCTCTGTTTCTCTCACGCTTCCTAATCCGTGTCCTTTCTTTTCTCTCTGCTCAAGTTTCATCTTGGGCTAATGTGACATTCCCATGCCTGGTACTTCACCCGGAGACCACTGAGGGGAACCAGGCAACATGTGAGAATGTGAAACTGTCCCTTAAGGGCCCGGCCACACTGTGCTACTGCTGAGAACCTGCTCCCCTGTGCCCCCGCCCTCTGTCCAGTGAAGGCAGGGAGGGGCTAGAAGTGTCAGGAAGGCTCAGGTCCAGGGTGAGGACATGGCACTTACGGCTCTGAGTTTAGGGCATCAGAGTGTCTGTTAGAAGGCTTTGTCCCATCTCTGGAACGATTCTCAGCCTTGCTGGCACAGAGGATTAATTTAAAGAAATAGCAAGAGGGGAGGCGCCTGTGGCTCAGTGGGTAGGGTGCTGGCCCCATATACTGAAGGTGGCGAGTTCAAACCCGGCCCCAGCCAAATTGCAAACAAACAAACAAAAAAATAGCTGGGCGTTGTGGTGGGCGCCTGTATTCCCAGCTACTCGGGAGGCTGAGGCAAGAGAATCACCTAAGCCCAGAAGTTGGAGGTTGCTGTGAGCTGTGTGATGCCATGGCACTCTACTGTGGGTGATAAAGTGAGACTCTGTGTTTACCAAAAAAAAAAAAAAAAAAAAAACACAAAAAAACCCCCAAAAACGAAAGATACAGCGAGAGAGAGCATAGGGAAGCTTGCTGGGGGCTTTCAAGAAAGAACACGGTCAGGGTCATCTTATGTGTGGTGGTGTCAGTGCATGGAAGTGGGTATGTGCCATGTGAGGGCTTGTGTTCTGTGGGAAACATAGCAATTGCTGCATTTCCAAAGTAACCCATGATTAGAACAAGGGAGGCTGTGAACTTTTGCTTCAGAATCCCCAAGCTTTATCTGTTTACCAAGTTAGGCTTCCAGAAAAATCCTTATGATCCTTGTACCCCACCACCCACACACAGAACAAAGTCATCCTCTGTAGAGCTTCAGCCTATTATGTCACCCTGGGCACCACTGAGAGTGGTCAGCAGACAGGGTCATGCGGAGGACGCCTTTGCTGTCTCAGCCATCAGGGCCTCTACCATCGTGCAACCTGGTCCTCTCTGACGAAGTCACCTGCTTCCTTTTTGAGAAACAGGACTGTGGTACACACTTTCCTTCTGCCTTCACTGGAAGTCTAAGCATGAGAATCAGGCTTGGGTTTCACCCTGAGCTGGCCTCCAGCCCACCCCCTCCGAGCCCTTGGCCTTGATGGGTTTGGTGCTATTGACCAGGCAGCTTCCTTCAATTCAGATTCAGATTCATCCTTGCAGGGCTTCCTGGGCTCTCAGTACAGCCCTGCCACGGCTACTTCTCTCAGCCCTTAGTTCTTGATGCCCCTGGTTCATCATTCATAAACTGGTGATGGTGACAGTGCCTGTCTTGTAGGGCTGTTGCTGTAAGCATTAAATCTGTGATGCCAGCACCATGCCCAATATCTGTCTCAAAGTAAGTGGCCAATTAATGTGCACCTTCGTCTCCAAGGTTCACACCTCTGCTCAGCGCTTCTAGGGCCCATCTGCAGGACCACTACCCTGTTTGGGAGTAGTGTCTCCTGTCTTAAGGTTTTAAGCACTGGCTAGAAGTGTGAGGCATGCCACTCTGTCACCATTATTTATTCATTCTGTCATCCAAAAGGCCCCCAGGATGGCTAAATAGTGGAAAGGAGTGCTTTATAGATGACATCAGTTTGCAAGCCTAGAAGAGATAGTCTCCTATTTGGATCAAAGGTGCTTTTATGAAGAAGGAAAGGGTAGGTTGGGTTTTATGCCTTACAGGGTCTATATTTCAAAATAGAGTCATACATTTTCAGCAGGTTTTAAAAGCTGTATATATTATGAGGGGCGGTCAAGGGCATGTGTAATGAGTAAACATGTGTAATATACATCCCATGTTCACTTTGGGGCAGAGTTTTCGCATTAAAATGAGGAACAACTTGGCTCTTTACATTAAAAATTGAGCTACAGGATGCAGAGACAGTGTGGCAGCCTCTGTAAGCTGGCCTGGAATGCTTAAGGTTTGCAATTGTTCATCAGAGAAGAAAGTTGATAAGGCAGGTCCTCTGTCAATTAGAGTTGTAGTCTCTGGATTGTAAATCAGAGTCAGGAGGAGCCTGAATATTTTCCTGATAGCTCCCATTGTTGAGCAAGGATGTGATTTTTCTTGTAGCCATAGGGATTTAGGAAGTTACCATGCCAACTGTGTCCTGAACTCTCAGCCCATTGGTTCCCTTTTGTTTCCTTAACCTTAGTGTCTATCTTAGTTGGATAGAGGGGCATCTACTTTTGTCTCTCAGATCATAGTTCATTCAGCAAACATCTATTAATACCTCCTATGGACCACACACTGTACAGCCGGGTGGAGGACCAGCCAGGAGACACATCAGAGGTTAATATCTGAGCAGTGAGCCCAGCGGTGCTGTGTACATGTGGTTAACTATTGGTGTGGTCGGTTAGGATGGGTGAGCACAGAGCAGGGTAAGCATTGCAGGGCACAGGAGGGTGGCTAACCCAGGTGTGGGGAGTCAGGGAGGAAGTGATTCAGAACCAACACCAGGTAAGGATGGAGGAGTTGATACAAGGGCAAGCAGAGGGGAAGGCCCAGAGTAGGGAGATGCCTTGCCTGTGAGGGAACTGGAAGCCCCACAGTCCTGATGGGCTGAGAGGGGGAAGCCTAAATAGGCAGGCTGCGGACAGTGTGGGTCTTGGAGACGGTGTTAAAGAGCTTAACTGAACTGAGCAGAATCACTTTCCTGCTCTGGGTTTTGAGGGGGCCTCCAGTGTCCCAGCAAGGCTCCAAGACACTCTGTGGCAATCGGGAGCCCACCTCTGTGCTCCTGAGGACGGTGGCCAGGCGGAAGGGGCACCTGTGGCAGGCTTTCCCAGACTGTGGGAGTGGGTGGCTGGGGACCCTGAATCCCTGGTCTGATTGCAGCCAGCTTTGTTCTTGTAGTAACTGACCCGGCAAGAAGACCCCTAAAGGCCCCTAACTGTTTCAGCCTGAGTCCCTGTCTGTCTCAAACCCCGCTTTTTGGTTTAATTCTGAAAACAGGTTTCTGACAAGGAAGTTCTCTGAGTTCCCTGACTCCCTAGCAATGTCTAAACACGATGATGAGAAACTTACCTCAACCTCCCTAGCCAGCTAAACAATGGTAAAAACTCACTCAAGCAGAGATTCCCAGGAAACTGAGTTTCCCAGGTACTGGGCTTTCCAAGTTGTCCCCATGGTTACTGAGTTACCCCCCCTGAGCTGCCACACAGCTACCCCCTGAGCCAACTACCTGACTGTGACTCCGCCTTGTAAACCGCCATGTTTTGCTTTTGTACATGCTTGCTTTGCCACATCAGCACAAAAAGGGTATAAAAGGCTGCCTGCATTTCTCTTAGGGGCCGTTTGCCTTTTGGGGGCAGCGGTCCGTCTGTACAGATGTAATAAATGACCATCTG
>CAUYRH010093084.1:0-14256 GCA_963574655.1 Perodicticus potto
TAGAAGAGGGGGTGGTGAGGGTAATAAGGATATGAGAGAAAAAGCAAAGTAGTACAATATGAATGAGAAGCTGTAGAGCAAGGGGCTCAGTCAGGTGCTGGGCAGGAAAAGCGGGTTTGATTTTACAAGGTGAGTCTCTGAATATTTAAACTGAGACCTGGAGGAAATGTGAGGATGGCTTGCAGGACCAGCTGTGGCCAGTTCCTCCTGTCCCTGGGAACAGTTCTGTTTTGCTCCTGTAACTGACCGACATTGTCCAATTTAGTACTAACAGTTGCCTTTCCCCTAGATTTTTATATTGCTGCTGGATTCCTAGACTGCTACTCACCATCAATTGAATCATACCATGGTGGTGTCAAAAGTCGCAGTCAGAAATATTTTGCACATTGGTACTTCGTTCTGCCTACAAAATAAAATTCTTTCAGGAGTCCGCTTCTCTCAGTGAGACGCTGTTACCCTGGCTCTATGTAATCGTTACTTCACCTCCTCTAATGCAAACAGAATTTCCAGGCCCGCCTGTAAGTATCACGAGCACACTGCTCCTGTGAGCAGCTTATTCCAGCTTCACCCTCAAGTCATACATTCCATAGTCACAAGCACTGCAGTTTATTACTGTCTTCTCGTAATACTTAGTGGAAGGTGGGATGAATAATTCTCTGTCATATGGTATGTGTCCTTGGGAGACCCATCCTTGGGCACAGATTTATAAGTGTGTGGCAATTTGTTACAACTGTGTAAATGACTCACAATGCAGAAAGCATGTCTCTATTAAACGAGTGCTGTCTGGGTACTGATAATCAGTCCTGCACTTGGAATGCAATGAAATGAGTGTTTCGAGGGTCACACCACTTACTGCTGGGAACCCTGTATTGAGGATTACAGCTTGTATCTATGGAATGCCTTGCTCTGAGCTCCTCAGCTACATAGTTTACACAGTGGCTTTGGGCTTCATATTGTTGTGATGATAAATAACAGGAAATGGCTCCCAAGAATCCCCAGGGATATAAGGACATGGAGTTCTTTCTCCACCTTAGGTTTGGGTGTTGGAAGCAAATTCTTTTGCATTTAAATATAAAAAGATGTGTGTCTTCAACTAAACCTTGAGCATTGTAACCTAGGTAACAAACGGTTGTTTATTTTATGTAGACGTAATTTAAAGTTCTGCCAAACTTGATGACAATGACAGACACACGGATGGTGGCACAGGCATCTCAGCTATCAGACGCATCCACAAAAAAGAGCCAGCATGGTTTCTGGCCCTCGCTGCATTACAGAGATGGGTTGGTGATGAATCGTTGCAGTTCTTTCTCCTTCAACTGTTCATCTTTTAAAAAAATGCTTTAAAACTTAATGTCACAATGAAATTCAATATTTAATGTCAGAAGGCTTAGGAAAGAATAAACTACTTACCAAGTGCTACCTCGCACCAGATCCTGTTGTGGGCAGCCTATCACGCCTTCCCGCTACATAATTACAAAGATTCCTGTAGTTGAGACACTAACAGGAAAACAATAAATGACCCCATCGTCACCACAACCTGGAAAACAAAGAGAATTTGCCAGGGCACATGTGGATTCAAAGGCCCAGCTGAATTCACTGTGACACAGCACACAGTTCTAAATTACCTGAGAGATAATTATGGCTTATAATGCTTGGGAGACAGACATATTTGTAAATAGATATGTTAAATGTAATTGCTCCAATGTGAGGGAAAAAAAAAAATCTCATTTCCTTATTAGGAAGTCCTTACTTATTTTCAAACAATGTCTAGTCTTTGCTGCCTCTATCAAATTATAGATAAAAAGTTTAAACTAGAAATCACAGGAATGGGAGGAGAAGGGAGTTATCATATGAATTCACTGAGCACCTGCCACAACATAGAGTACGTGGTCCGATGTTAGCCTTCAAATGGGTCGTGCACTGTGATCACCAGGGAATCACAATTCAACTTTGCAGCAGTGAGTTTCCAAATCCTCACCTCACATGTTAGGAAATTAAGACCTGGACAAGTCAAATGACATATCCAAGGTCTACCAGGTAATAGGGGGGGAACAAATGGCCCTATTTGTAATGAACTGTGAATAATTGTGTTTTGAACTGCTGTTAAAAATTCCTCAAATCATTCTTTAATTTTTCTAATCTTTGAGGGATTAGAAAGATAAGGAAGAACAATGAATCACATATTATTTGTATGCAAGTCTTATGCCTGTAACGACTGCACACTACATATTCCCAAATGTTTGGGGAAGGGTATTTTTATTACATATGACAGATTATATTTGTATATATTTGTGGGATACAGAGAGGAGTTGTGATTTTTGAATATAATGTGCAATGATTAAATCAAACAGATTAACTAAAAGACTGAATCTTAAATGTTCTCATCACTAAAAGATGTCAAATATCTGAGGTAATGGAAAGCTAACTAGCTAAGGTGGCATTTTAATCTTTGCTCCCCTTTGACTAGGATTTCTTCATTCTCTCTTCCATTCATACCCGAATCCACTACATAAAAGCATAGAGTGTAAATATACAACATATAATTGGAGAATCAGCGACTCAAGGGAAGATTGATGGGACAGCAAGAAATAAACCTAAACCCTTCAGACTACTAGTAGCAGTCAACATTTTAGAGCACCCATCTGGTAAGAGTAAAAAGCAACGAAGGACATGATGAGAATACATGCAACAGGGCACAAACTAATTTGCAGGCGCCTTCGCAATAAGTAATCTGTGAAACCCTCCTTGCCCTTAGATTGTTTTCCACGTTCCTCTGTTGCGTGTTTATCTTTCTTTTGTGTCCATTCAACTCCTCAACATCTTAACAATTTCCCTTGATTGAACATAATGTTTTTCTCAAATTAATCTTTCAAATTTCTATTACAATATCTGGAGAATCAGGCTGCTGAAAGCAGATGGACTTAAAAACAAAAAACAAAAAATGAAGTCTGAATAATGAATGTTAGCTGAGCCCTAACCAGCAAGTTCTGTTTCACCCTATGTGGCTTGTCAATGCCCCACACTTGTCTTTTAAGCTACCGAGTATTAGAAAAAAATGCCAGGCCTCTGGCGGCAGCCTGTAATACTCCTATTTTTGGTAGACATTAGCCAACCTCTGGGCTTATTTCACAGTGCAGGGGGCCTCTTTCCTCTCCGCATAGCAGGAGCAGAGGAGCAGAGAAATTAGGATAGTCCCAGAAGTCTAACATGAAAAAACATTCACTCTTTCACTAGGTATTTTTAAAATCTTTTTATTCATTTCATACTGCATCATAAGAAATCACCACAAATTTTGCTGTTCAAAACAGCACCACCTTTATTATCTCACTGTTTCCAAGGGCCAGTAGCCAGGCATTAGCACAGCTGTGCTGGGTCCTATGACTGGCACCCCCGGTGAGGCCCATCACCCCCTCTGGAGGGTGGACTCGGGGGGGGGTCTGCTCCCCACTCACTCAAGTTGTTGGCAGAGTTCATTTTACTCCAGTTTAGGACTTGGGGCCCAGCTTTCTGTGGGAGAAAATTCCTTGCCGTATGGGCTCCCTTCACCCTGCTGTTGAATTCACCAAGCCCTTACGGAGAATACTCGTGCATCGATGGAGTCCAGGAGGGTAGCGATCCATCACCTTTGCCATGCTCCGTTGGCTAGAAGCAAACTGCAGACTGTACCTACATTCAGAGGGAGGCCGCAGTACTAAGGCATGACGAGAATTATCAGGAATCATCCTAGGGCAGGGATGTCCAACTGGCAACACAAGGGCTGCATACTGATTTTTGTGAGGACTCTTTTTGCTTGTCTGTGGTGTCAGATATCATGAAAAGTATTGCACAGACCTTTTTGCTGTTCTTGTTGTTGTTGTTACTCATCAGCTTTGTTTTGTTGTTGTTGTTTTGCAGTTTTTTGGCTGGGGCTGGGTTTGAACCCACCACCTCCTGCATATGGGGCCAGCGCCCTACCCGCTAAGCCAGAGGTGCTGCCCACTCATCAGCTTTAATTAGTGTTTGTGTGTATTTAATGTATGGCCCAAGACAACTCTTCTTCCAAAGTAAAGCAAGGGGGGAAAAAGGAAAAAAAGTTGGAGATCCAACAGATGTCCATCCTGTCCAAAGTGTTGATTTTAAGACCAAGAAATTTTAAATTTGGAGAAAAAGGATCCTGCGGTTCCCAAGTGGACATTGTCTGGATGGATTTAATGTATTTGCACTTAGACATGCATTAATAGTAGCGGAGGACCCTGGCCTTCTATGCAGCACAGTTGTATTTTTGAAAATGCAGTAGTGTATCTTCATAGGTACATGAACTCAAATTATCATTCATTTATTATCAAAAAAAGCCATGATTCCATCAAGCCAAATTAAAATAACATCAAAGTTTGCCCTGGACACCTGAATTGTATCATTATCATTAAAACATTTGGCAGAGTGTCTCAAAGAAACATGCCAAGTCTGGAAACAATTACAAGTGTACAACTATGCTTGCTGAACTTGTTTGTATCTGGTCATCTAAATAAAGAAAAACAAAAGATGTTGCCTCTCCCTGTTGCCTCCTCTGCTCCCTTTTATTATCCAGCAATATATGGATAGATTCCCCTTGTGGCTGAAATTTCTCCTTTAGCAATTATCTATTTATTTATTTTTGTGAACCAGCCCGAGAGGGAATGAACCTGAGTGGAAATGACAGGGAATGAGGAAATAAAACACACAAGAGACAAAGATAGAATCAGAAGGACCGGAGCAGTCACTACTGCAGCCAGCAATGAACCCTGAAAACAGCTTTAGTATATAGTATCTAAACAAGGTCATTTATTTTAACGAAGTTGCTTACTAGAGGAAAATTGACATCAATGTAGCACATGGAGTAAAGATTAACTTTAGCCAGGAAAAGCTACTTGCTTTCCAGCCAAAGATAAAAGGAGAAGTACCCAGGGGTTACTTGACTTCTGACAGAGGAGAAAAGGATGGTGTTCAAGGAGGAGAAGCAGTTGGGGGTCATTCCTTGAATGTCTCCCCAGGCTGTGGAGGCCGTGCCACCTCACAGCCTGGACTCCACATCTCCTCCTTTTTATTTCTTAGTTTCAACAGTGAATAGAAGATTTTAGTTGGAGGAGTTGCTTGACTCTGACTCTGCAGAAGACTTGGAGAATGCGAAATAAAATTAGTCTTAATATTTGTAATATACACAATGCTATTATTAAGTGTTTAATACGTTTTAAGGGACTGAAAGATTGTAATTTACCAAAAATGTTTTTAGCTAATTGGGCAGGACTATAAATGTCAAAATGAGACTTGTGAATAGTTTGAATTTTTTGGTGAAGTTTTGCCACATCAAGACTAATATTATTATGAGACCATATTCCTAGGGGATGATTTTTTACTTTATCCCAATTCCATTGTGATTCATTACAGGGTTTCAGGGTAACACAAATCCCTTGAAAATGAGCATGACAACATAAAGGAAGATGTGCTTTCATACTTTGCACTTCATCTCCAATTAGAGTTATGACTTGCTCTAGTGCATTTAATTTTGTTTCTATTCTTTTATCTACATCGTCCTATAAAGATAATGCTAAAGAAGTATTCTGGGCTAATGTATTGACATAACAAGCTGTTTGTATAGATTGTGCAAGGGCCATAACTGAAGAAACAGTAGTTCCCACTATAATAATTAAAGCCATAATACCTGCTATAATCATACCTATTACTATTTTTTTCTGTACAAAAGGTTTTTGTAAATAAGGGTTAAGTTCAATTAATGTTTGCAAACTTGATTCATCTTACCGAGGTTGAGATAAAATCACAAGCAGTGTCACAACGGGTTGTTCAATCACAGCCATAGCATGAAAAGGATTAAAATGATTAATACAATTAGATAAATTATAATGCATACAACCTGAAGTAAATCCATGTTCAGCCTTAGTTATGGAAATATTTCCAATTAACAAGAGTCTTGGGGGTGGCACACAGGCCATGACATGATGTGAAGTTAGAGTACCATTTTTAAGTATGTCTGGGGTGGGTTTCATAACTTTTATCGGCTGCAGGGCAGTAGCAAGGCACCAAAGGTCCTTTTGAATGTCGCCTGCTTTTGTAGTTAAAATTTAGTTATCCATCCTGCAGTTGTAACATGATCATTAATATTATGAGAAAAAGGTAGTTTTCTAGTACTGGGAAGCAAGAAAAGCCATCTAGACATTTCCCTTGGTCACGAGCTTGTGCAAGAGTTTTTTGTAAAGGAGATGTAAATGAAGACTTAACTTTAATCCCTTGCTTTGGTGCTACAAAAGGCAGCAGAGGGAGCAGAAAATCAAATGAAGTTGGGCAAGTTACTTTGGGTTTTGGAATATGAAGACCCGCTGTAGCTGTAAGGTCGTGGGATTCAGGGTCTTCATCCGAGGAAGAAGAGCATTCTGCCTCATATTATGCTCCTCATTCTGAAGTTCTTTTTGAAATTCTGGGGAAAGGGGTTCCTCCACCAGAGCGGAAGAAGGGGTACCTGAGTTGGCATGAAAAGGATGATGCCCCTTTTTGTGACTGGGGTCCAAACAATCTCTAACAAAGTGAGAAGTGTCAATATGTCAATAGGGATGGTAGAGGCCCATGGGCCATGAGAGCGGAGCTTTTCTCCCACTTTTTCCCAAGTGGCAGCATTAACAGTGCCTCCTCGGTAAGCCAAGGACAAACATCCTGAACACAATGTAAAAGCCATTCTAATTGAATAGCAGTGACCTTACAACCTCTAGTTTTAAGCTTAGATTTAAGCATCTGAATAAAGAGTTCTTGCTCTTTTGAGTATGACGGTCCCATAATTTATTACTCCTGACAATGATATCCCTGGTTAAGTATTCACCAACTGCGCAGTTTCACGTCTTTGTTCCACGGGGAATTCCCTCACCTTTTTGCTGCAACTTTCCCATACTCTGGTCCCTGTTCAGGCACCACCTTTCTCAAACCAGCCTGAAAGAGAACAAACCGGAGTAGACGGGAATGGTGGGGAATCAGAGACAAGGATGGGACCAGGAGGTCTGGAGCAGTCACAACTGCAGCCAGGTGAACCCTGAAAACAGCTTTATTGTATAGTATCTGAACAAGGTCATTTATTTTACCAAAGTTGTTCACTAGAGGGAAAGTGACATCAACCTAGCACATGGAGTAAAGATTAACTTTAGGGAGGAAAAGCTACTTGCTTTCCCAGCAAAACATAAAAGGGAAAGTATGCAGGGGCTGCATGATTCCTGGCAGGGAAGAGAAGGATGTTGTTGTTCAAAGAGAAGCATCCGGGATCCTTCCTTGAACATCTCCCCAGGCTGTGGGGGCCTTGCCACCTCGCAGCCCATTATCCACAATTTAGCAGCTATCAGCCCTGTTTAGCATATTGACAGAATATTTGTTTTGTGATCCCTTAAGAAATGGGGCCATTATGAAGAATTATATTTTATGCCCCTAATTATTTACTTATCAAAAGTCTTTCGAATCTTCTGACATGTTAAGACAACCTCGCCTTTGGTTATGAATGTACTTCTGAAAGTTGGAAGCTGGCAAAATTGTGGCAAATTGGATCACCTTGCAAGAGTGCTAGCATTTCCTCATCTGATGAATTTTTAAAATTTCTACCATAAATGCACCTTTGGCAATTTTCTCTGTGTTTTATTTTAAGCAATATAAACCTATGCCTATATTACAAAAAAAAAATTTATTTATGGGTCTATCAATAGCATAGACTAATTTTAAGGTATAAGGATAATTTCATCCCTCTTGTAGTTGTACAGAAGACAGAAGTAAAGTTTCAGTATATTACACCAGGGCTGCGTATTCTAGATTTTGTTCATAGTTAACAATCCATTTTAAACAAAACACGCAGTCTGACAATTTCTCTTGTCATTATTCTTTGTTGTTGTTGTTTTTGTTGTTGTTGTTGCAGTTTTTGGCTGGGGCTGGGCTTGAACCCGCCACCCTCGGCATATGGGGACAGTGCCCTACTCCTTGAGCCACAGGTGCTGCCCCTCTTGTCAGTATACTTATGTTTAACATTAGAAGGCACATTATTTTGAAGTGCTTTTAGTAAAATATCAAAGCAGCAATTCGTACTACTAGAAGTAGTATTAGAATTTTTTTCCAAACTACACATGCCAGTGATCATTGTTGTATTCGTTTTCTGTTGCTACTGTAGCAAATTACCATAAACTTAGTCCTAAGAGGTAAGAAAAATTAAGTAGGGTTAGGGAACAGAGTGATGGAAGGAAGAGGGTGCATTTTTAAGGTTCAATTTATGTGATGCTAAAAGAATTTCTAACTGGTTTCCCAAAGAAACATTTATCACAAAACTTTATGCAGAAGACATTAATCATCGCTGATCATCTGTGTGGTTAAGACAGGAATTTTACTCTCCGGAGCTTATGTTTTCTGTATGTGGGTTTTTGTTGGTGTTTCTTGTAATTTATTTCCTTTCCAGTTGAGGAAATGGTAGGTCTTCAGAAATTAGTTCCAATCCATTAAGATTAAAAGGTGATCAATGGTCTTGCTTCTGAAGAATGTCAGAATTGTTTAAGGGAAACCTCCATTCCACCACTGCCTTGCTGACGGTTTCACAGATGGATGGAAAGGAGGGAATTGCGTGCCTTGAATTTTCAAGGAAGAAAAAGCCAATGATTTTGAAATAGGGCAAGTAGAGATACTAAAAAAAAAAAAAAAAAGTGCATGCCACTCTTCTCTCATCAGCTGGCCATCTGCCAGCCATCACACCTGAGCTAAGAAATGTCAGGAAAGGCCCAGCCACTGTAGCTCAGCAACTAGGGCACCAGCCACATACCCTGGAGCTGGTGGGTTCAAATCCATCCCAGGCCTGCCAAACAACGACAAGTATAACCAAAAAATAGCTGGACGCTGGATGTTGTGGTGGGTGCCTGTAGTCCCAGCTACTTGGGAGGCTGAGGCAAAAGAATTGCTTAAGTTCAGGAGTTTGAATTTGCTGTGAGCTGTGATGCCATGGCACTCTATCTGTTAGGTAATTGCCCCAGAAAAGCCCCTCCTTTCCAAGCACAGAGAGTTGCCTACTAAACACCTCCCTATCTCCCAGTCACAAAACTTACCTCATCTTCCTGTCCCAATTACCCACTGAACATTTCAAACTTATGGCCTGCCCCTAACGGCTCTTCCCGCCAGAACAGTAACTCCGTATTGGCTATTCTACCATCCGTCACCTCCCCTAACTGGCCCTATATAAGGTGCGCTTGTCTTTTGCTCTCTCTTTTTTCTCTTTCTTTCCCTCTTTCCCCCATATCTTCTCTCTCTTCTCTCTCTCCTCTCTCCCCCTTTCTCCCCGCCTTTCTCTCTCTCTCCCCCTCTTTTCCCTCCTCCTTCATGCTGCTCTGCAGCATCCCCCGCCAATAAAGACCTTTCATTCAAGACTTAGTGGTCTGTGAGATTTCTGCTGGTTGAGTGCCGCCCTTTCACTATCCATGTGAGACTCTGTCTCAAAAAAAAAAAAAAAGAAGAAGAAGAAAGAAAAAAAGAAATGTCAGAAAACATAAATCTTTTGCAAATGGAAAGCTCAAAGCACTGCTCAAAAATGAACACTTTCCCTTTGGCTTTACCTCTAGCATTCTACAAAGAGGTCTGCAAAATGAAAGTTTGGGGCAAGTTTCAGATGGGATATAATTGTCATGGTTCAGGGAACTGCATCATTTTCTTCCTTCATATTTTAGGGACTTGGTTACTCTACTTAGGTATCATGGTAGAGAAGAGAAAGTACTTTCTAACATCTAACATATGAGATGCTTTAATATAATAAGTATGTGGCTGAGATTATTTTGTTTTGTGTTTTGTTTTTTGTTTGTTTTGGCCTACTCAGACTAAACCAGCATGCTCGAGTTCTTACTCTAAAAACATCAATTTATTTAAAAAACATCACAGCCAAGCCCCTTCTCTCAATGACTATTGCATCAAAAAGCAAATTTCAAAGTAGGTGGAGAGAGATCTTTCTGCAAAGTGTATTCTGGAGGCACACTCTCACAAGATGTGCCTGCATCTGAAGACTTACACGTTCATGCTGAATCTAAGAAGAATACAATTGAAAACTAGTGAGGGTCTAATATTTTACTGGAGTGATTTCTGTACTCATGTTAACTAAATGTATACACACAAAGGACCAAGCCATACCAAGTTTCAGTAATGAATCAAAAAGGGGACTAAGTAGAGATTGAATCGACCCCTGGAAAGTTTTCTTTTGCTTCTTCTGGGATCACTTAGCTGTCAGTAATCCACCCCCTACTCCCTGGTCAACCTGTTTTTCAGGGAAAGAAAATAACAGAACAAAGAGAAAAAATATAATTAAATTTGGCTGGGCATGGTGGCTCACAGCTAGAATCCCAGCACTGAAAGAAGATCCTTTGAGCTCAGGATTTTGAGATCAGCCTGAGCAAGAGTGGGACCCCATCTGTAATTTAAAAAATATAAAAACTAGCCAGCATTGTGGCAGGCACCTATAAACCCAGCTACTTGGGAGGCTGAGGCAGGAGGATCGCTTGAGCCCAGAAGGTTGAGGTTCCTGTGAGCTCTGATGATGCCACAGCACTCTACCCAGGGTGACAAAATACATCAATAAAAAAATATTAAATTTCAGGAATTGTTGCCCAATTGCTCTGCTAAATAGTGATGTCAATGAAGGCGGGGAGAGTGTGGAAAAGTGCAGATTTCAGGACAAAATGATCTCATTCAAAAGAAGATCGTGTTATTTTCAAATTTGGGCTGATTTCTGGAGGCTAACAATTCCACAATTTATTAACTGTTCCTCTCTTTCTTATTGTTATGATGTACAATGCTACTTTCAGATAGATCAGGAGATCTTAGCTAGTGGAGATTTTGCCTGATCACAGACGTTCGGCAGCACCCAAATGTTTCTTTCTGACATGTCATGAATAAAGCCCAGGCACATGCTGACCATGGAGGACAGCAGGTCATGACAATCCCCTAATAGCAAAAGCATTGAGAAGCCCTGGAATAGACCGTCCCCAAAGTATTGGCTGTTTGGTCTTGTGCCTTAAAGCGAAGCCTGCCATTGCAGAGGGTGCAAAAAAAAAATAAAACATATGCACATTTTAAGAAAGGGAGAAATTGTATTCAAAGTATAATACTCAAACCATGTTTGACTTCTGTAAATTGCAAGAGAAAAAAGACACAATAAATATACAAGATAGCAAATATTGCTAGTATATATTAAATGCTACAATTGGAACACAGTTTTTTCTTTATAATAAAAACTGTATTTTTCCTTTATAATAAAAACGACATTAAATTTGCAATGCTCTATATCCGTGATTTTCAACCCCTGCGTGCATGGCGTACTGGTGTGCTGTGAGAGGATCTTAGATGTGCCGTGAAAATTTTTAAAGATCATTCAATTATTTTTGAAAGAAGTTCAAAGCATAGTAAGTATATTCTTTTTCTTTACTTTTTTTTAATCAACATAACTTAAGTGTGCTTTGGAATCTTAACTATGTGTGCTATGCTGTGAGGTTCTAAAGGTTGAGCAACCCTGCTCTATGTATACTGATAATGAAAGACCCACACAGGCTGGGTAAGCACGTCCTGGCACTTAATGACTCTGTAGTAGGGCTCACCTCATGTTCTTCCTCTGTAAATGTTGATTCCCCAGCAGGGACCTTCCTCAGTCCCTCTCGCGCACGTGTCCCCGGAGATCTCAGCCTATCTGACAGGTGACAACTCTGTAAACTTTATCCAGTAACTTTGGGCTGTAAATTACATCGTATTGTCTCTGTGAAGCAGAGGCACAAATTCCTACATGCCCGGGTGTAGATGATGACTGCTTTGCGGATATGGAAGAGGTAAGGTCATTCACTGAACCCGTATTGTGTGTCTAAGCTACACCAAGCACCCTTGCAGGGGAGGGAGGGTCGGCGAAGCTGGTCCGGCTGCCAACCGCGGGATTCATGCAGGGTAGAAGAGGAGCCAGGATTGGGGGAAACTGCTGGGTGGGGAGAAAATGGAGAAGACAACGGAATGAGAGCAGAAGGGGAAGGAGGAGGAAGCAGAGGATGGAAAACCAGGGTCAGAAATTCAGACCCTAGATGTCCTCAGGTCCAGATGACACATGAAACGTGTTTGGCTTTTCCACGTTGGTGCCTCTCCCCAGACAACTTGACAATATCAACCATTTGAGACATTTCATGATTCCTCTAGCGATGGTTATTAGTTCATTCATAAAAATTCATGAGAACCATAAAACAAAAACAGAAACCATTTCTAAATGAGCATGAATAAATGAAGGGTATTTCCTAGGGTGTTGCTAAAAAGTCCAAATAATTATGGCAGAAATCCTGTGTATAGTATATACATATATGTGTATATTTGTTCACATATGCATATATAATTCTATGTGCCAAAAACCTTCTAGAACTATAGACAAGAAATGACAAAATGGGGTTGCTTCTGCCTGGTAAGGAAAAATGGAAACCTAGAAGCATGAGGTGTCATTTATCTTACAAGAATGCTTTTGAATTAAGTATTTTGCCTGTGCATGTTTTTCTTAGCTCCCAAAATATCAAAATGAAAGTGAAAACATTTTAAAAATTATACTAACTAAGAGGAAAGAAAGAGGGTACTAGAGATCCACAGCTTGTTCAGCATTTCTAGTTTTCTTTGAATTTGCATAATTGCATAGTTTAGCTTCTTTTTTTTTTTTTTTTTTTTTTTTTGTAAGAGGCTATCCAAGCAGGGATTGTTATTTATTATTGCTGTCATTTGGTTGTTGGGTTGTTCCTCATTTTCTTTCTGTAATAAAGGACCACGCGGGATGGCTTACTCTTGGCCTACTTATTCCTCATTCCCAAGAGTACAACTTCCCTTCCACCCTCTTTATCTATATAAATATTATTCCTCTAATCCAAGTTCCAGGTTCCTCCCTTTTAGAATCTATATATTATCTTCATCTGTCACTTGAATAAGTAAGCCCTACCTAGAAGTGTCCTGTCCCCATGTGAAAACTTACCCTGTCCCCGCTTCCATAGCAAACTACAAGCTTGGAAGGCTACACCTTGTATCTCCAACACCCCTCTGTCACTGCTGTACAGGACATTTCATTGGCTCACCGGTTGTTCAAAGAGAAGCATTTCATTTCTAGTATTGCCCTTACAGTTTGTTAGTTTTTCATTTTACTAACTAGTTTTGAATAGCTTTCCATTTATATTTGTGTATTTATTCTCGTCTTAAGCAAATAGGAAGGGACTCAAACTCGGGGGTCTGGTTTAACACACATTTTTTGAGAGCTGGGCAGAATTTACCGGCTGAATGATCTTTATAAAGTTATTGAGAAAAACAAATCTCTCCGGAGAGAAGCCTTGTTTAAAAAAATAAACTAACAAACAAAAAGAAAACACTAGCGATGCAGAACTTGTCCGTCCACAGAGAGTGGAAAGAGACCCACGCCGTGTCTGTCTGCGTCTGCCAGGCGCTGACTGCTGGCGGGCCCCTTCACGGGTGAACTTCATCAAGTGCAGAAATAATCCTGGGACCGCGGGAAGACACGTCATTAGCAGAGAAAATATATATCTTCACCACAGCTCAAAGAGAGGCAGCCCATTTAAATGAAGATAAAGAGGCTAAACAAAAGAATCACGATGGAGAACGTGTTGCTGGACTGTCAGGAGAGGAGACGAAATGCTGCCCTTTATCACTTCTTGTCACTCCGGTGACAGACTATAAAACCCCCACTGTTCCACAATCCTGTCCTCGCCACTTTCTGAGCCAACTTTTGCCTTGGCAGATGCTTGGCATGTGGTAGACGTATGATTTATTGCCTCATTTAATCAAGACTGTGCAGGAAACAATGATTTTTTTGGTAAATTGCAAATTAGGCATCGTATCCCCTATTCTTAGTGACAGAAATGATGTATACACACACATGTGCATGTGTCTGCGTGTGTGTGTTCACCTGTGCCCTTGTGTGCGTGCACTCTCCGAGGAACACCATGTATTGCTTCATTAGAAATTTAAATCAAGCTCGGCGCCTGTGGCTCAGCGGGCTAAGGCGCCAGCCACGTACACCCGAGCTGGCGGGTTCGAATCCCAGCCCGGGTCCGCCAAACAACAATGATGAATGCAACCAAAAAATGGCCGGGCGTTGTGGCGGGCGCCTGTGGTCCCAGCTACTTGGGAGGCAGAGGCAGGAGACTCGCTTGAGCCCAGGAATTGGAGGTTGCTGTGAGCTGTGATGTCACAGCACTCTATCCAGGGTGACAGCTTGAG
>CAUYRH010093085.1:0-10777 GCA_963574655.1 Perodicticus potto
CTAGAGGCGCCCGCCACAACGCCCGGCCATTTTTTGGTTGCAGCCGTCATTGTTGTTTGGCGGGTCCGGGCTGGATTCGAACCCGCCAGCTCAGGTGTACGTGGCTGGCGCCTTAGCCCGTTGAGCCACAGGCGCCGAGCCTCAGGCTTCACTTCTAATTTTTTAGTTCTCTTAACCCTCAAAGTCATCCATGAAAGTTAGAATCACCTTTTTCCAAACTCCTATTCATGTTGATATTTGAACCTCTTCCATGAATCACAAGTGTTTTTTTTTTTCTTTTTTTTCGTTTGAGACAGAGCCTCAAGCTGTCATCCTGGATAGAGTGCTGTGGCATCACAGCTCACAGCAGCCTCCAATTCCTGGGCTCGAGGGAGTCTTCTGCCTCTGCCTCCCAAGTAGCTGGGACTACAGGCACCTGCCACAACGCCCGGCCATTTTTTGGTTGCAGCCGTCATTGTTGTTTGGCAGGCCCGGGTTGGATTCGAACCCGCCAGCTCAGGTGTACGTGGCTGGCGCCTTAGCCTGTTGAGCCACTGGTGCCGAGCCAAATCACAAGTGTTCTTAATGACGTTTAGAATGGTGAATCCCCTCCTGAAGGTTTTCAGTTTCCATCAGAGGAATTTCTATCCATGGCAGCGATAGCATTATGAAATGCATTTCTTAAATAAAAAAACCTGAAAGTCGAAATTGCTCCTTGATCCATGGACTGGAGAATGGATGTTGTGTTAGCAGGCATGACAACATTCATCTTGTATATCTCCATCGGAATTCTTGGGTGCTCAGGTACATTGCCAGTGAGCAGTGATATTTTGAGAAGAATATTTTTTTCTGATAAGAAAATAGGGAGTAAACCACGCTGTGAACAGAAGAGCTGTCATCTAGGTTTTTTGGTACAATTTATAGGGCACAGGCAGGGTAGATAAAGAATAATTCTTAAGGGCCCTGGGATTTTCAGAATGGTAAATGAGCATTGACTTCATATGAAAGTCACCAGCTACGTAAACCCTAATAGGAGAGTCAGCCTGTCCTTTGAAACTTCCATGCCAGGCATTGATTTCTCTTCTTCAGCTGTGAAATCTTAGATGGCATATACTTGCAATATGAGATTGATCTTCAAGGAAAATGTGTTATTTTGCGTAGCCATCTTCATCAGGTCTTAGCTGGGTCTTCTGGATGACTTGCTACAGCTTCTCCATCAGCACCTGCTGCTTCACCTTGCATTTTTATGTTACTGAGTTGGCTTCTTTCCTTTAACCTCAAGAACCCCATCCCTGCTGCCTTCAAATTTGTCTTCTGCAGCTTCCTCACCTCTCTCAGCCTTCAGAGAATTGAAGAGAATTAGGGCATTGCTCTGGATTAGGCTTAGGGGAATGTTGTGGCTGGTTTAATCTTTTGTCCAGACTGTTCAGACTTTCTCCATATCAGCAAGAAGTTTGTCTCGCTTTCTTATCATTCATGTTTTCACTGGACAAGCACTTTTAATTTCCTTCAAGAACATTTCCTTTGTAGTCACATTTTGGCTAAGTATTGGGTACAAGAGGCTTAACTTTCGGCCTGTCTTGGCATTTGGCGTGCCTTCTGCACTAAGCTTAATCATTTTTAGTTTTCGATTTAAAATGGAGGATGAGTGACTTTCATTTGGACACTTAGTGGCCATTATGGGGTTATTAATTGGGCCAATAGCTATATTATTGTGTCTCAGGGAATAGGGAGACCCAAGGAGAGGCAGAGAGTTGGGGAACAGCGGGTTGGTGGAGTAGTCAGAACACACATAATATTTATCAGTTAAGTTCACCGTGGTTCTTGGTGCCCCTAAACAGTTACAACAGTGACATCAAAGATCACCAATCATAGATAACCTTAACAGATATAATAATAATGGAAAAGTCTAAGATAGTGTAAGAACTACCAAAATGTGATGGAGACACGAAGTGAGCCTTTGCTGTTGGCAAAATGGCACCAATATACTTGCTTGATGTAAGGTCGCCACAACCTTTTAAAACTTGTAAGAAATGCAGTATCCAGTAAAGTGCAATAAAATGAAGCAGAATAAAATGAGTGTGCCTGTAGGTGCGTGTGGTCACGCCCACCTCTTCATTTGCCCTGCTTTTTATGGATTGAGCCTTCCATATAGACACAGTCTATTGGATACCGAGGCCTCAGTTAGACCCAAGACTGTGTGGTTGCAAGAAACAAAATGCCACCGGTTCCTCCCCTTCTCTGCCTCACCTGCCTTTGTTGGCTTCCTTCTCTCACTTGGTCTCAGTTTGGCTTGTCCTGGGCTAGAGGGAGAGTCCTGAGAGGCTAGAAGTTCAGTCTTTGGAGTTAGAATACAGGGCCTCACTCTGCGACCTTGGGTAGACAACCGTCAGACCTGGGACAGGGCTGAGTTAACTCCATTCAGAAACAGGTAGAATGACGGTCTCTGTCATCATCCAGAGCAAGAGTCCTCGAACTTTTTAAACAGGGGGCCAGTTCACTGTCCCTCAGACCGTTTGAGGGCTGGATTATAGTTTTTTAAAAAAACTATGAACAAATTCATATGCACACTGCACATATCTTATTTTGAAGTAAAAAAAACAAAATGGGGACAGCGCCTGTGGCTCAAAGGAATAGGACACCAGCCCCATATACCGGAGGTGGTGGGTTCAAACCCAGCCCTGGCCAAAAACTGCAAAAAAAAAAAGGTACAAATACAATATTTAAAATGAAAAAAAAGAAGGCACACCCTATCTGCAAAAGAAAAAGACCTCCTAATTTCAGGAAAAAAAGCCCCCCCCCCCCTTTAACCGCAAAAAAAGGCCCTACTAACTGCAAAATACAAAAAAAAAAAATGGACCTCCTAACTTCAAAGAAAAATAAATCCTAACTTGTTCTTACCTCGGTCCTCAGGCAGCAGCAGGCTCTGCACAGGCAAGCTCATGACTCCTCTGATCTCGAGTCTCAGTGTCACTCAAGACTGAGAGGAGGAGTCGAGAGACAGAGAGAAGGAGGGGAGTCGGAGAGTGTGGCACACATTCCACACATGCACACTGCTGCCTGGGATGAGTCGGCTGCTAAGCAGGACAGGCACTGGCAGCAAAAGCACCTGGTGGGCCAGATAAATGTCCTCAGCAGGCCACATGTGGCCCACGGCTGTAGTTTGAGGACCCCTGATCCAGAGGATTGTTGGGGGCTGCCTGGGGTCATACATGAAAGATCTGTAGAGAGCAGGGGCCCTGCAAATTACTCAACAAAAATGAGTGCTCAGGGGCTCCCATTTGCCAATTCAGGACTGACCCTCCTACCTGCCCTGCCTATTACACTACCCTCTTCTCAAGTCCCCTGGACAATCTTGGCTCTTTAGTGCTCCCTAAGCATTCAGATTTCACTCTTACTTGGCTCTGTGTATAGCCAGGCTGGGTGGAAGAGGCATCTGCCTCATTAGTTTCAAGTACCCAAGTCTTTTGCTTTGCAATAGAACAGATGCTGACTTGAATTGAACTAGCATCTCTGATTTTGCTGTGTTGCAAATGCTGTCTTTTAGATATTATAAAAGGAATTCTGCTTTTGCTTTTCTTTGTTTACTCTCACCTTTTGGCATCCCACCTATTCTCTGTGTGTTTATCGTTGCCCAGCAGACCCTGCTGATTATGACAGCTCTTCAAGGGCAGAGCACCTTACCTTGTTGCCTCCTACTTTCTCTCCCTCCATAAGCCTGCCCTGGCATGGCCCAAACTTTAAGATGACTTTTCCTTTCTCCTTGCCAATTTTACAATCTTTCTGCTCAACATCATCATCTGATAGAGATTTGGGACTAAGTAAAATGAATGTTGTATGATTTTCCCTGTAATTTTAGATCCCCAAATACTGCTCTTGGCCAACTACACTACTCCCTGTGGCTTTTTCACTCCACCACATTTGAGTAATATTGTTGGCATGGATGTACGTAAACAGTTTGCGAAATGTTGTGTTTTGTAAATTAGAAGATGGATGGGCTGGTTTTTAAATATATGCTCTTGGTTCTCCTAGGCCAGAGGAAAGATGAATTTGGTTAGTGGATGGGCAGATGGATTAGGGGAAGGTGTTGCCATCCGAAGTTGATGTGGTGAACTTTTTTGAACTGATATGATCAGTTATTTAGAAGTGAGAACCAAGTGGCTGGAGGGGAAACTTCAGAGGGATTTTGATAATGAGGTTAGGAGGGGAACTCCTTCCAGAGGAGACAGGATAATATCAGTAAAAAGTTACCATAAGCAAATACGATGATAAGATGCTTGTTGGTATCTTTTGCTTACTTTTTGTCTTTGTAGATTTAAAAATATTTTTTATTTCCTATAGGATTAGTAAATAATTTCAATGTGACTTTTAATTTTGCATGAACTTCATTTTATCATTTTTATTTTTATTTTTATTTTGTATTTTGTATTTTTTTAGAGACAAGAGTCTCACTTTATTGCCCTTGGTAGAGTGCCGTGGTGTCACAGCTCACAGCAACCTTCAACTCCTGGGCTTAGGCGATTCTCTTGTCTCAGCCTTCCGAGTAGCTGGGACTACAGGCACCTGCCACAATGTCTGGCTATTTTTTGTTGCAGTTCGGCTTGGGGCCGGGTTCGAACCCGCCATCTGTGGCTCAGTGGGTTGGCTGGCGCTCTACCCACTGAGCCACAGGTGCTACACCATTGTTATTTTTAATTAAAAGTTAGAACCTCCATCCTTTCACCTATAAGTATTTCACTTTAACACTATATAAGTGGATAGTTAACAATTAGCATTTTCAAAATATGTTTATTGTAAAAACTACTTAAATTAGCTAAGATAGATGTCGTATTACCTCACCTCGATAAATCATTTGCTACCGTGATTGATTCAAGAGCGGGGAATCTTCTGCCTCTTCATTGGCTGTGAAACTTCAAGCAGATCAATTAACCCCTCTGAGACTTTTCTCGACCTTCCAATGAGGAGAATACCATTCATCACTCAGCCTTACTCAGGGCATATCAGGAATATAAATGTTTTGTCTTAATACTTTTCACATAGTTTTATAGTCACCTGTGTATTTGTCTGGCTTCCCTGCTTGAATGTCAGCTCTGTCAGCATAGGAGACACACCATAGCCATCTTTTTGTTCTCAGTACCTGGGAGGCACATAGACCTTTATGGAATGAATGAATGAATGGAAGCTTCTGCACAGCTAAGGATGCAATAATTAAAGCAAATAGACACCCTTCAGAATGGGAAAAGATATTTGCATGTTACGAATCTGACAAATGGTTGACAACTAGAATCTACAGAGAACTCGAATTAATCAACAAAAAAAGAGCAAACAATCCCATCTATCACTGGACAACAGACATAAACAGAACCTTCTCTGAAGACAGATGAATGGCCAATAAACATATGAAAAAATACTCATCATCCTTAATCATCAGAGAAATGCAAGTCAAAACCACCCTGAGGTATCACCTAACCCAAGTGAGAATAGCCTGTATCACAAAGTTCCAAAGCTGCAGATGCTGGTGTGGATGTGGAGAGAAGGGAACATTTTACACCATTGGTAGAACTGCGAACTAATATGGCCTCTTTGGAAAGAAGTATGGGGAATCCTCAAAGAACTCAAAATAGACCTTCCGTTTTATCCCACAATTTCATTTTAAGCATCTACCCAGAAGGAAAAAAAAATCATGTTATGATAAGGACATTTGCACTGGATTGTTTATTACATCTCAATTTGCAGATGCCAAGATGTGGAAACAAGCTGAATGCCCATCAACCCAGGAATGGATTAATAAACTGTGGCATATGTAAACCATGGAATGCTATTCAGCCATTAAAAAAGATGGAGACACTACGTCTTTTGTATTAACCTGGATGGAGTTGAAACACATTCTTTTAAATACAGTATCACAAGGATGGAAAAGCAAATATCCAAATGTACCCAGTGCTAATATGAAGCCAGTAGACAAACTAATACATGCTCACACAAGAAATAAAACTCAATTCAATTCAAGATGGGGGAAGGGGAGGAGAGAGAGGGAGAAAGGGACGGGAGGGAGATTGGCATGCTCCCACCTAATGGGCACAATGTAAGGATATATCACATGCCTCCTGGGTACAGGACACAACTACAACAGGGACTTTACCTAACAGATGCAAACAGCCCAACCTAATCATTTATACCCTCATGTTAATCTGAAATAAAAAATATGAATGAATGGATTCATTGCTTATACTTTAATCAAGCTCCTGTATACTAGCTACTGGTGCACAGAAAGTGTTAAGTATTATGAAAAAAACCAAAACAGGGTGTAAGGCTAGAGAATGACAAGGGCTGGGTGTGTGTGTGGGGAGTACAGTCAGGGAAGGAAGTGACATGTGAGACCTATGTGATAGGAAAGGGTCTGGGAAGGGGCATTTCAGGCCAACAGAACAGCTAGCATAAAGGTCATGGGGTGAGAACAGGCCTGACCCGCTGCAGGGGTATAAATCAGTATTGTTGGGTTGTCAGTGAGGGCTATAGTAATAGACAATGACATGGGCTGGATGCCAAGTTGGGTCTTGTATTAAGATAATAGGGGGAACTGTACAATACTTTATAAATGCCAGTGGATTTTATTATTAAGAAATTAAGGAAAATATAAGAGTTGGTGTTTTTTTAAGGCATGGAAAAGAATGTTTTACATAGAAAATCCTTTAAATTATTTTTTATTCATGAGAAAAACTGCAAATGAATATTGGAATATCCACACAAACTATGTGTCCACACACAGATTATTGTCCTAGCCTGACCACCTGTGTTGTGCCCAGCTCGCCAGACCAGCCCCAGGCTGATTGGCCCCATCAAGCATCTACTGAGCTCTGGCAGGAAGGTCAGACCTTCATCAGGGCCATGAGGCTGAGACTTAAGATAAACATATAAGGGTTTAGAAGGGCAACTCTATGGTCATTTCTATGTTAAAAGTCAAATTATGGGGATCCTTACAGGGTACTAAGTAAGAAAAAGTTCCATCTTTTAAAAACTAATAATAAAAAAATCTCATTTTGATAATCATAGAAAATTCACCCAGAGCAGACAGCATGTGTCAAAGTGAGAGTTAAGTATTTTTGGAACACATTTGAATGCTGTTCTGAAGTTTTGTTTATTTCCCTTCACTCCCCCAAATCTAATTTACAAGTTACCCACTGGCTCCACCTCTCATTCTGTGGTAAAGAGCAAATAAAATGAGGTTCATAAAAGTGATTCACAGAAGAGTCATTTAAACAGAAGATGATATTATTATTAAGGTTTTTATAGCTGCTTTGTGAATTTTTTTTCTACAATGTCTTGGTGTATTTTTTTGTCTTAAAAAATAGAATACTTAAAAATCCACCCAGTTCGGTGGGTTTTTGCTGGTTAAAGACCTTGTGTCTCAGATCCTTATATTGACCATCAAGTTTATCAGTGGTGTCTCTGGGACATCTACAAGTGTAAATAGAGCAAAATATACCTACATTTCTACTTTAATGCACTCTTCCCTGGGTATTTACTTTAGTCTCCTATAAGGAGAGGGCAGGCAAAGAATCCTTCTTTTGAGAAATCCGTATTTCTTTCTTTCTGTTTCAGTTAGTTTAAAATTTCTTGGTAATTAGAGGTGAAATAATACAGACGATAAGTAAATTAAAGGCAGCGACTGTGTTTTTTTTTTTTTTTTTTCACTTTTTTATCCACTAGGAAGTTGGCCTACACAGCAGTTCTGTATATACAATAGACCCTCAGTAAGGTTTCTTGATTAATAAGCATTGCAAGTCACATTTGTGTCTGAGTGGAAAACCAGCTGAAATTCATTTAAATCAATGAATACCAAGATTATGTTGTTCAGTAGTTCTTTTTGTTACACGAGAATGCATGTTACAACAAAACATCCCTGTATAGTAGTTTGTAATGCTCTGTTTTGAGTGCTAGGGGCTCTTTATCTGGTAAAATGTCCCCATTTCTTCCTTTAATACAGACTTCTCGAACTGCACTTAAGAAACCTTTAGCCAGTGATTCGCGAAGTGTAGACCCAGAAACAGGGCGTCAGCTTCACCTGGGGACCTGTTAGAGCTGCACATTCTCCCCTCCTCCCCCTACTCCTTCTCTTGCCGAATCAGGACTCAGGGATGGGGCCGAGCCATCTGTGTTTTAACTGGCCCCCTAGGGGATTTTTTTTTTTTTTTTTTTTTGAGACAGAGCCTCAAGCTGTCGCCCTGGGTAGAGTGCTGTGGCATCACAGCTCACAGCAACCTCCAACTCCTGGGCTCAAGCGATTCTCATGCCCCTGCCTCCCAAGTAGCTGGGACTACAGGTGCCTGCCGCAATGCCTGGCTATTTTTTGGTTGCAGCCGTCATTGTTGTTTGGTAGGCCTGGGCTGGATTCGAACCTGCCACCTCAGGTGTTTTTGACACAGCTATGGCTTGAGAACTACTGTTCCAGCTGAACCCAACTCCTCCTCCTCCTCCACACCTCCCTCCCTGCCATGATCACTTGTGGCAGGATGAGGGGGCCAGAGAAACCAACTCCTTTGGGCTCCTAGACCTTGGGGATGGGCTTGTTTTCTCTCTTTCTCTCATTTCTGCTTAAGGGAGAGTTTGCATGATATAAAGTCCAAAGGAATGGATCATTTCCCCGGTTTTAGTTGGGGACCCTAAGATGCCTCCGAGCACATGCGTCTATATTCTATACTGTACGCTCACTGAGGAGAACCAAAGAAGTCATTTTTCACCCAGTGAATACACCTGTACGTGGGGTTTTATACCTTTAGGGCTTCTAAGTTCTACAGTTGTACTCTGTTCCTCCACAGAGAAGATGCTGAAAGCACACTTCTGTTCTTGGAAGCTGTGTTTCTCAAGGGGTGGTCCTTGAGGCCCCAGCAGCAGCCCCACGTAGGATGTGTAACTAGTCCAGTCTGTCCTACAGACTACTGAATCGGAGCCCCCAGGAGTGTACCCCATAGCCCTCATTGTCAAGAGCACCCAGCTGACTGATCCACACTTAAGCTTGGGGTGGGGACTGAGTTTTAAATTGAAAACACTGTGATAAAAGATGTCCAAGGTAAGGAATGTTAGAAAAGGTATTACAAAATCAACGAAAGGAACAAAGGAGTGATTGTGACATTTTAAAGGCAGGTGCCATTATTTGTTTCTAAAATACTTTAAAAGGGAAATGAAGGACAAGCTCTGGTCCAGAGCATGCCCTCAGCGTTGGCAGGGCTGGGTGCTTCCTTGTGTCCAGATCAGGAAGTTCAGGCACAGAGATGATGAAGGGGCCTGCCTCGCTGTTCCTTGGGGCCAGGCTGACTCAGTCCTGGAAGTCCCTGGAGGAATGCATCAGATGTTTGGAAACAACCCAGTTAAGAATTTCAGCAGTGACACATACTTTTATTCGATGTGTGTTTAGGAAAGGAATCGCCTATCATAAAACTAGAACCCTTTGTAGAAAGAGCTGAAGAAGGAGTTGGTTTGCTTGTCCTGTGAAATAGGACATTATCTCCATTATGTAACTTGTCTTTTTTCCCCATAGAATAAATTAATGCAAAGATACTTTGCCTGAGTGCTGAACAATAATTAGATCTTTTAAAAATACCAGTTCCTCCCCAAGTACAAAGGCATTTTCTTGGGGAAATGTATTTAAATCATTAGGTTTTGTAGTAATAGCTATGCTTTACTAAAAGTAAATAGTACATATTTTATCTTTTTTTCCCCAGTACTAGTAGCATGTAGCTCTGTCTAAATATCTGCAAGTTACTTTGCACCCTAAGCATCCAAATGTTTAAATAGCACGTAAAGGCCACCATCCTAGGAAGTGGTGCTAAAATTTTGACAAGACTCAGATTTGAAGGGATTACTTAAACATATGGATTTGCATATTTTTTTATTTGAAAAAATTTTTAACTCTTTAGTAGAGATGGGTTCTCAATATGTTGCCCAGCCTGGACTCAGTCGTCTTCCTCTTGCCTTAGTCTCCTGAGTGGCTGGGGCTACAGGTGTGTGTCACTGTATGTGGCTGAAAATATGGACTTACAAAAATACTTTGGTTCTCTTTTAGTCTCAGTATGAGAAAATAGTAGAATGTAAAATAAGATTATGGATTAAGCTCCATGGTGAAAATAAGACATGTTAAATTTTATTATTTTTCATTTTTCATCTTTATTTTTATTTATTTTTTATTTTTTGAAAGCAGTCACTGTTTATTAACTGACCAGATTACAGAAACAATCAGGGCAGATGCCTTAGTTCATTCTTCTAATAAGCCTATTGATTTGGTCTTCCCTGTTACCAGCATCTCCACCTTCTACAAAGTGGGTTGTCTTTTTCTTCATTCCACCCCATGGAGATGATAACTTGAAGGGCCACAAGAAGTTATTTGCTTCTTTGAAGCGTTTTCCAACAGTATAGATCTCATGACTCAGATCTTCCATGCAGATGATGCCACATTTACCAAGAGATCGCGCAATCAAACTGTTGTCAGTCAATGCAATTCGTTTCTTATTGATTTTGCCATAACCACGCTTGTGGATTAGCTCATTCACTGACTTCAGATTTGGGCACCCCCATGCAATATACGGTTCTACAATCTTCAGCATGTTAATGGAAGCCTTATCGAGCTTGACAAAAGTTCCATTGAAGATCTGGCGAAGGCGAAGAAGCTGCAACACCTTTCGGACCTTTGGACTCACACCATTGATACCTCTGGTCCTGATGATAAATGCCAATTTGGGTTCTGCAGGTACATAGAAGTTGCCAGCTTTTCTTGCCATCCTAGCCATCCGAATCTCAGTTC
>CAUYRH010093086.1:0-20615 GCA_963574655.1 Perodicticus potto
AACTATAAGTCTTGTAATTGTTGGTACGTTTTGGTGGTTGGCTTTGGCCTGAAAAATTTTTTTGTGAATTTGTGGGGTTGGTGGATGGTGTGTGTTTGAAGATCAAAGTGGTGAGTGGGTGGGAGGGAGGAAGGGTGGGAGGAAGAGAAAAATGAAATGTTCTTGGGGGAACTGAAATACACAGAAGTATGAAGGCTGAAATAAATTGAGGTGGTTTAAATGTTTTTCTTTCTTCATCTATCACATAAGGGAGTTAGTCTGGGTTCTTTCTAGATCATAGATTTCACTGCACTCTTTAAAACCCTTTGTGTACACTAAGTAAAAAACGAGAGATTGTTAAAAAGCTCTCAAAGCCACAGGGAGGAGCAGTGGCAAAGTTTCATTCATTCTATTGGTTAAATATACATAAAGGTCAGCAAAAGCTTCTTTAGATTGGAAGCAATATTATTGACCTGATGTTATTTATTTTTAAAAATTCAGACACTTTTTTATGTGAGAAATCAAATTGACCTTTTGCAAATGTAAATTCTTTCTTCTTTCCATTCCTTTTTACTGAAGATTGAACTCAGAGTGGAGCCGAGGTGTACAGTGTGGGTGTGCGGTGCCCTGATGACTTGCCAGTAGTGTCAGGAAAATCAGTCAATTAGCACGGCGCAGATGAATAAGCCAGTGGTAGATTTCCTGGTATTTGGAAAGTTGTCAATTTAGTAAATAAAAAATATGTGTCAGGCTAAGGTAACAGAGAGAGGGTGTGCTCTTACCTTTGCCAAAAGAAATTTGGGGAAAGATTCCCATTCCTAAAGTATTCCTTGAAATGGACAACCTATGTTAGCTAGATAAAAGTGTCCAATATTTAGAACAACTTCAATTTTTATGAAATTAATGTATACAAAAACATGATTAGTATGGTATCTCCTCAGACTGATGTCTGAAACAGGGACATGCTAGCTAGAATGAAAATATTACTGCTGCAATCATCTACACTACTGAAGAGCTAAAAGATTATAAAGTACTGGGGAATCCCAGGTGAGGAATATGAGGAAACTGAGATAGCCAAAGTCAGAGTTAGGTCTCAATTGATATCCTGAATTATTCCCTGGGGATACCCTCCTAATATACAGCTGTTGCTTCAAATGTGAACCAAAGTCTGAGAATTATTAAAAGTTCACACGTTGACAATCTATTCAGACATTGAGCAGAATACCTTCTTTGACTTTACAGGTATCTTTGACTTTACAAGTTATCTTTGAATTGGAAATTCTGGTTATCTCTCCTGTCATAGGTTGAAAGAAGGAGACAATTATAAAAATGAGATTAAATCTTTTGTTATAGAAACAGGGAAGCTAAGTACAGGCATGAACAGAATGAATAAATCTGTGGGCAATAATTTAGCAAGAACTGAGAAGCTGCCGACCCGATTGCCTATGATATACTCTGAAGCTTGAGTAAAGGAAGCTGAGGACAATTACACTGAACAGAAATACTACTTTGCCAAGTGCATAATGGACTTTGGGACCTAGGTTAACAGGTGATGAGAACAGTATGTAAGAATGGAAAAGTTTCCAGCTCCATTTGAGTATGTGCGGTGGGCACTGTATTACGTCTTCTCTCATTGTAAGTCCTAGGGCCTCCTGCACACAGGCTCCATGCTCCCATGCTCCAGTGAACAATGCCTTCATTCTTTTTAGTCATTGTTTTTGTCCCGGTGATCCTGTATTGCTTAGCACGTTCATTGCCCTGCTCAGTAAGTATGTCTTGGTGATAATAAAGAATGGTAATTATACAGATTCATGACATCTTGTTCTTAGTGTGTTATGACACTCATGATAAATGATGACCTTTATTAAGTACATTCTATTGTGTTATGTTCTGTTCTCAGTGGATTTTACACAACTCTTTTTATCTGGACACAAACTATATGTTTACCATCATATGATGGGGTACTATCCATATGCCCATTTAAAAGTGAGTGATCTGAAATATGAATACATTAAATAACTTCCCCAACGTCTTATATTAACTTGGTGGTGCAGCCAGGGCTTACACCCAGGCAGGCTGGCTCAGAGCCTCTAACGAGTATGTTTCTACCACTCCTGTCAACCAAAGGGGGAATGTGGTGTAGGAGTATTTAACAATCTTTTCTCACTTACTTGCCCAGCAATTCTCCCTTCTTTGGAGCCAAAGTCAATATGTCCTTTTCTATGTTGCATCATCTAGCTAGGAAAACAGAGGCAGCAAGGTGATTGAATGAACAGGAAGGTGTCTTTTGACTTGGATCTTCAGCATTTTACTTATTCAGGTTAGTCCAGGTTGCCATATTCCATTTACTTTACCCAAGATGAGGAGTCCCTCCCCTGACCATGACCTGGGCACTTCTCTAAGAAATGCCTACTGTGTTGCTATATTCTAAGTAGGTCTCCAGGACAACCTGCATATCAAATGAAGGCAAGCAGTGTAAGACCAGGCATTTATAGGTATCCACCTGCCTACTTGCCTGTGTTCCTCCTGCCTACTTTCACAGGTTCTCTTTTGACACACACACACACACACACACACACACACACACACTCTGTTATTTCTTAGCTTAACCAAGACAACTGCCAAGAGCAAGCAACTTATCTATTGATCTAATATTTCCATTCCTGGCCAATGATTAAAAACATGGCTATTTATTCCCTAAAGCTTAGTACCTTAACACTTATTTTTCTCTTTCTCTCTCTCTCTCTTTTTTTTTTAAATCACAGCAGAATCCAAGAAGAAGAAAAAGGAAGGCAAGAAGCAGGAGAAGATGCTGGACTGAAAGATGCCCCCTTTCTTGGAGCATGAGAAAGACATCAGCAAGAAGGATCAATTAACTATTGCATTTATACCTACTGTAGGCTTTTTATTCAAAAATTATCTATAGCTAAGTACACGATAGGCAAAAACAAAGAGAAAAGAAAATTTTTGTAGTAGCATTTTTAAAATGTATACCATAGTATCACTAGGGGCTTATAATAAAGGACTGTAATCCTATTTAGGAAGTTGACTTATAGTACATGATAAATGATAGACAATGGAGGTAAGTGTTTTGAAGCTATATGATATTTTACTTTTCTTTCTTTTTTTTTTTTTTTTACTTTTTTTTTCTTTTGACAGCAATTTAAATGTTATGACCATGTAAACTACTTTTCTTGTTAGGTAAAGTTTTTCACCTGGAATTTCTTTCCCAATTGAAAAAATATATATACTAAACAAAGCAGCAATAAAATGTAATCACTCTATTTGAGAAAAATATCTTGTTTTCTGCCAATGGATTTTTTTTTCAAGTACTCAATAAAATAGTGGTCTTGGGGAGGGGGAGGTGAAGCATGACCTAGTCTAATGTTGATTTTTTTTTAAAACTAAAGCATTAAAACACAAAAGTTTTCCACTTAGGAGAAATATTTGTTATCTTGATGAAATTATTTTCCCATCTGAGGAAAAAAAGTATTAGGAAAATAAATCAAGGTGATGATGAAAAAATAGTTGCTTTTGTGTTTAATAATTTGATAGTGTAATCTCCCTTCTTTTGTCACCTACACTCACCCATTCAACCTAAAGCACTGAGAACTTTTCATCAAAACTAGTTAAACGACTCTTGGACATGAATGTTGCACAGAGTTGTTTATGTGGTTCTTTGCTTGTGCTCTCTATCAGTATTTAGTAGGTTAGACTGGTGCTGCTGAATTAAACAAAAATCCCAAAGGAGTCTAAGGTGTGATAAAATAGAAAAATTCCCTTCTTAACACTGAATAAGTTTGGGCTGGTACAAGTCTGACTCAGGCTTGCAGTAACAACATGCAAAATTATAGTTTATGTTTAGTTTCCTTAAACCAAGAATTTCCATTTTGTTTTATACCATGAATGCTAACTATCCAAACAACTTTCTCATCTGCTGGACTTTAAGTAAACAAATCTGTGTTTCTCTTATTCAGAGAAGTAAAGTCTCAGGAAATTGGCTGGGATTAGCTTTACTTGACTTAGTCACCTCACATTCTAAAGGGACAAGCCTCAATAAATAAACACCTATCCACCAATGGATAATTGTAAATCCATTTTTAGAAATGATGGTTTGAATACACCCTGGGGTAGCTCTGAAGTAGATAATTACACACTGTTCTTATGATGTGGCCAAGAGTCTTGGCAGAGAAACTACTTTAGCCATCTAGTCGAAGACTCTACTTGAGCCAGGTATGCTGGGTGGGTCCATTTCTCCCCTTTAAGTCTCAAAGCCGATTGCCATTAGGGAATAGAAAAAGAGATGAACTTCAAGGCATTTGATGGATGGGTACTTAATAAAAACAGAGTACTTTGTAATATACAAATTACAGACACATGAATAATAAATGCAGTCCCTTTCTCCACTGACTGTAAGAGCGAAAAGTACCCCTGCGGATGGATGGAAGAGATGAACGAAAGGCAACGTCTTGAGAGGATTTCCTGACAACAAATTTCCCAAAGTGTGGGATGATGGAAGAGTCTGCAGCAAACTTTGCCAGCTTCACAGCTCATATTGCTCCTTCATCATCATTTAGTCTTAAACACAGCCCATGAATCAGTAAAGAGTTAAGGTGAACTAGAATCAAATATCTCAAGGGAAAAAGTCCTATAAATAACCAAATCATACCCATTTATTCACAGGGCATGGCAGAAAGCCAAAACTACAAGATTTCTGTGCTGTGTCTAACTGTGAAACTTAGAAAACCCCATAAGTCCCTAATTCTCCCTTAAGGCAAGGATTGGAATGTTCATCTCCCTTGCCTAGGGTGTGAAATTCATCTTCCCTTAAATCTCTTAAAGATCTAGTTCAAACATCTCTTAAACATCTTGCTAAATCATACTAAAGGATTGAAACATAAACGAAAAAGGGAAAGTCCCCCAAATCACTGATTCTCACAAATAGAAAACAAAAAACCAATTGTAATTAGGCACTTCATAGTATATTCAAGCTAATTATCTCTTCTCAGATGTTCTGCGCTTTACAAACTTTACCTAAAGTTCACTGAGCCTTGAAGAAGGAAAGGAAGATGCAAAGAAGTCATCTGTGTTTCTTTAGATTTCCTTGGAGTGAAGACCCACTTTCCATCCTTTAATTGGAAGGGTGCAAAGCTACCTCATGCAAACACAGGCAAAAACAAACCTTCACTGATGAGAAAGTGTCCTTGCTCAGCTCAGTATCTGCAGCCCTCACACTTGTACTCTGATAGACCTTGTTTGCCATTTATCCTGAATACACGAGTGCTGACACCTTCTATGTATAGGTTGCCAAGAAGAGGATATGGGATACAGACAGTTTGACTTCATAGATTCCTGGAACGACATCCTAACGTCTGCTTAATTCTGTAGAAGTGGAACTCAAACAGAGTTTAATGCTTCAAATATGTTCCAAGGGAAATTCTACCAAATTGCATAGGAAGATGTGAGAATAAAAACATTCAATGATTTCATTTGACTATAAGAAGTCTTACTGAGAAAGGGAAGGGTGCAGTCTTCTCATTGAGGAGACAAATATTTCTCTGAGAATAAGAGTTACAGATCTTTTTTCTGTATTTGAGTCTTGGCTCCATAATTCTGAAAGTCTTGAATCGTTTATTCTGAAAATCTTGAATCATTTTACAACTTCTTTAAAGGAAGAATGGAGGTAAATACGCCTTAGGAAGCACTGAATGAGGCAATAAAAATGCCATCTTTTACCCACTGAACTATTTTGAAATATATTCTAAATATAAAAATTAGTACTTTATAATATTTAGTCATGGAGTTTTGTAATGGAGTGAAGTAAATGGGCTCTTTTCCCTCAATATAATCTTCTCCAAAAACAATAAGTCAGATTGATATCCTTAGATATAGAATATGAAAGTATTTAATCTATTTTTTAAAAATTTATAGAGTCTTGAAATTTATTAATGTGAAGAGAAAGAGTCATAATGCTTTTATAGACATCCAGCAAGTAACTCTTACTTCAAAACTTGTGTGGACTTTAATTCCCCTAGAAAGATATGGAGCATTTTTAAGCAGGTAAAAACATATTTTAATCTTAGAAACCCATCTCTTATCTACTGTTTCCACTCTTCCCAATTCCCTCGATTTCTAAGCAAAGCATCAAAAGTAAAGTTAAAAAGCTTCATCTTGTTGAAATCACAAGTCAATTAATGTACTTCAAGAATATTTCAACACAAGTGAGAAGGGCAGACTTTTATAATTATTATGTAAAAATGAAAAACAATTAGCCCCAATATCTAACTTCTACAAAGTGATTTTTTTTCTAATGAACAAAACATTAATCTACAGAACATTGATGCAGTCTTTATACATATATCCATTACCACTAATGTATTAAGTTACTCATGAATTGGCTAAGGATAATTTATATCTAGATTACCGTCATGTATTTTCTCTTGTTATTTGAAAAGGTGGTGTCAGCCTTATACATTGTTAGGGAAATGAAAACATGGAAAATCCTGACATCACCTCTTTGGACTCCTGAGGACAGAGGGCTGCCTTAGGGAATGCACAGACAGACTGTATCGACACATCCTATTTGCTCTTAGTGAAGGTGCAAACACTACAAAAACAAACTAACCACAGAGAATTATTTTTTCCTCTTTTGATTGTTAGATCCATCAAACACAGGGCAAAACCCCAAACGTCTTAGTTCATAGGACTCTTAAAGAATCGCATGAATGCCTCCCTTATTGTGTATGATTTATTGATTGATATACTTGTGACAAGTGACATAAATTTTAGGCTTCTAAATCTTAAAGTTGTGTGCTTTTAGGGCACTCATTTTTTCCTGATGATCTTCCTGAAAAAAAATAGATAACACAACCTTTTTAAAGACCATGAAAAATGTAAATTAAGCTACTCTTAACCATTTATTATTATCGCCATTAATAGCAAGCATTATTTTTTGCTATCATGGCAGCTATAATTATAAATATTAGCTCATGGGATTGAATGACGACGGACCTTTTATCTCTTCTTAAAGAAGTAGAATGAAACATATGTTACTCCCTGAGCTATAGGGTAATATAACATGGGGACTTTTATACAGAATTATATAAGTGAATTTTAGAATCAAGAAAACTACTCTTCAATATTTTTTCTTGCTTTCTAGAAAAAATAATCTTTGGTGTCCTTATCATTGGACTTATCAGTTCAATTCAAGCACTACCATTTCTACATCAGTTGCTACCAATATTAGGAGGCCCCCTCTTCATTTCAATCTTCATTTTATTTCACTTGTATTTTGCATGTTGATTATGAAGGAGGAACACTGCTTAGCAATGTTCATTTTGAGAAAATGTGCAAATTTTGTTAGTCATCACAATAAAATTTCTCTAATTGAATACTGTTCCATTATTTTTGCAAATTAGTGTTTTTCTTTTAATGCCATAAAAGTAAAAATATGAATTTCTTAATATCATAAAGATAGAAAATTCACATATTACCTACAAAAGGAGCAACTTTCTTATGAAAACTCTTTTGCAATAATGTATCATCTTTTGAAAAACATCTTCGTACAAGGTTAGATTAATTGTAACATTATAACATTTAATGGTATGATAAAAGTAAAAATACCAAAAAGTCCTGACTAATCTTTCCGCTTTTATTAATTACTTTAATGGTGTAATCAACATATTCAATTGAATTACAATTATCTGCACAGTGTGATATTAGGCACCCTAGGAAGAAAACAAAATTTAGAATTCCTAGCCCCATCCTCAGCCATTCATAGATCTGGAATGTACAAAAATACTTAAAATTAAGACTTAATAATAATGTAGCATAACACAAATGTAATGGAGTAATGATTAAGGGTGGGCAAGATCTAAAATTTCAAAGAAATCACTGAGCCGACATAATTAGAGAAAAAGTCACCAAGGAAGGAATTAAGAGTTGGAGGATACAGGGTCTCTCAAATGGCAAAGATGTGAAAAATGTGCAGAGTTACAAACATTTGCAGTACACAACGTTTGTTTGGCATGGTCAAGCTAATTTACCTAAAAGTTAAGGCAATGTCTTTAAAACATTTTGTACCATCATGTAAAGTCAAATTTGGCATTTTTAGGCAGGCACGCACACACACACACACACACACACACACACACACACTTCGTAAATGAAATACAAGTTTCACAAAACAATGATTTGTGTGTATTATCTACGCCAATGCATTTTTTTCTCTTATTTCATTTTTTAAAACTCTGGGGCCAAACCATTAGATTGAATTATGATTTACATATGGATTGAAATCCACACTCAAGCAGTTTTTCTTTCCAGACATTTGACATCTAGCCACATGTTATCGTGCAAGCATTGGTACAAATACTGATTCCAGGACATCTTTCCTGTAGGGGCAGAAATTCACTGCTGCAAACTCTGCCTACTGGGAAAACTCTTCCTTTGCACTGTTGGATAGAATCATCCCTGGTGAAGCCAAGCTATGTGGGCAGGAACCCAGTTTTCTTTCCTCTTTCATTGGTCAGAAGGAATCCCTGATGAGGCCACCGAGATGGGAGAAGGAAGAGCAGCAGTCTAAGAACAGTGTATCATTCCACCTCTTAAACCTTTTAATATGGCTTGTGACCAGGTATGAACTTCCAATTTCTGCTCATGCATAGGTGTTGCTAACCACATCCTAAATATGGCGTGGCTATCACAAAGAGCCACAGTCATGCTCAGCAGGTTGAATCACATCATTATCTGCTGTCCTGTGGACAGCCATCCAGTTTCCAAGAGGCTAAGGTTATTAGCGAGGTGGTGGAAATGCCTTCCATTTGCCCATACAGGTCCACCTGCACCTTCTCCATTCTGCCCCATGTCCCATGAGGCTGACCCAGGTGAACTACATCTGTGGGCTCCTTGCCCTCTACTTCTAGTTGGATCTAGAACTGGGTGGGTGGGTGGGGGGTTATCAGCAGGAGAACAGAAAGAAGGAGGGAAGAGAGCTGGTGAGCAAGTGGGTATGGTCTATATTCTACCAGCACCTTCTGTGTGGGTTCCATAGCTGCATCTCTTGATTTAAGTTCTTGGTGCTTGTCGGGAAGAGTCCTCTCCCCTCCTCTTTCCACCCCTCCTCTTTACCTCCTCTTTGTACCCCTCTTTCCTCCCCTCCCTTCCTCTCTCTCCTCTTCATTTGTATTTCTGGCATCTTGTCCCTCCCTGTGCCTCTTCATGCCAAAACAAAGAGTACCCCTGCCCCTGGTTACTGCATCCCCCCTGTAGTTCCTGGGCACCCCACCTGCATCTTCATAAATAGTCCCTTGATTAAACTCTTTGTTTGAGTGGTTTAGGAGTGTAATTTATTCCAAACCTATAAAACACTCTGCTAAAAACTCCTCTATTAAGATGTGTATGAATTTCCCACATTATTCCTACTGGCACTTACACCTCCAGTGCCAGGTCATACATGACAAGGTGAAAATCTACTTTTACCAACTGGAGTGCCAGATTTTGATACAGGACCCATTCAAACCTGAGGCTTTTTAGATACAGATAAATGGGGGAGATTAGGGTCCCTTAATAATGCATATATTGCCTCTAAAATCAAAGGGGTCTATGATATAATATGCTTCTTTGCTAGTGTCAAGGTTTATAAATTTCATAATTTTTCCTTTACTTTGAAGGAAATATCCTCACATATCCCAGATCATAGTACCAGGGAAAATTCGTCACGGTGACTGACTGGTCATTGTGAGGGGGAGTAGGAGATAAATACATAAGCCATAAATTTACCCGATAGAAACAGGGATTGTAGGAATCAAGAGGAAAATTAGGGAATGTCAAGCTTCTCTTCTTTAACACCCTACCCTACAGACATTATATTACATCTGAGGATAATTCTAGACATCCTCTGAGATGTCCCCGGTGGTCAGGAGGGGAAGAAGGCCCCCATAACACTTAATTCAGAAAGATATGATGAGAAAGTTGTGCTTCATATTCATAAATCAGCACATTTCAAAAATGATCTGTGCAAAGGGTACCAATAATGCATGTACGAAGGGGCATATGCCAGTGAAATATTTAGGTTATATATAGAGGTCTTAGTGTTCATGCAGGAGAAAAAAAAAATTAAAGGTCTCTAAAGGGAGCATAGTGTGTGTCCTGGAGAGTGAAAAATCACGAATCTCATAACTTCAGGCATAATAGGTGAGGGTGTTTTCTTTTGTCACAGCTTATTTATTTTTGCATGATTTATCTCCCACCTTTTGCACATATATCTTACTAACTCTTCCTGTTTTGTTATGTCACATTAGCCTGTTGTTACAAATGCTATAAACCTTCATAATATCTGCAGGTGTGTGGAGGGGGCTGAAGTTCTGATGCATTAGATTGTGACACAGTCAAAAAGTTGAAGTTCTCTGTGCCTTGTGATGTGGGGGACTGGCCCCAAACTATACTATGAGTTCCCTCCCAGTGGCCAGCAGAGACAAAAAGATGAGGGAAAAATAAAAAGTTAGAACTCAAAGAGAAAGTTTTTTAAAGAGCACCTGGGTCAGGGGTCTGTTCACGTGTAACACATGAGGGCTATGGAACAGCCCCTTGTCCAGGCTAGCTTGGTTTTTATTACATATACCCTTGTTTTAATCATCAATCTTATGGGGGAAGGCTAAACCCTTATGTCATGGTTCTTGCTGGGCTTGTATTTTCTATTCAAACTATTTCTTTAAGTACATTAGGCCAATTTACCTCTTACTATTATTGCTCTAAGTTATTTATGATCGTAACACAACCAGAGGATGGGACGAGGAACACAGTCCAGGAATAGGACATCAAAGCAGACCCAAATTACACCTTGCATTCAAATCACAGCAGTGGCAATTAACACTCAGGAAGCCTTGTGCTGAGATGGTCTGGCACTTCTGATCATACTGAGGTGACAGAAGAAAGGAGATATTGTCCTCCCTATCTTTTCCTGAGACACTTTTTCTCTGTTTGGATGTTCTCTCCCAAATCGCTCACTCTCTCTGAGAGGGCAGCACCCCCCCCCCCCCCGGGGAGCCTTGCCTACTCAGCGACCTCACAGAGTAGTTGCATTGGGGGAGGGGTGAAATTATAGCAAGGACCCCTCTTAAAGGGCCAGGCTTACAGGCTGTGCATTTTGCAACAGTTTAGGTTTCTCTGATCCACTTCTCTCCTGTTTCCCCATTTTTGCCCATCATCTGCAATCATTTCCTTAAGTCAGTTCTTAATCTAATTACAACAAACAATTGGATATTGGTTTTAAGCTTATTAAATCATTTTTTCTAGTCATACAAGCTCATCAAGACATGATCCTTCCCTTAAGTATCTATATGTGCATCCACATTGTGGTAAGAGTGAAATACTGTCCTTGTCAAGTAATAGAAATCCTTCATCATGTTTTTAGATTTATCAAGCCCACATTAACTGAGGAATTAATTGACTCCTACTGGCCTGACTAGCAATTTCTCTCCTTCCTGCTAAGATAAAAGGGCTTATCACGAAACTCCAGTTGAATTTCTGACATTCTAGATTTCAGGCATTTAAAACAAAAAGAGAATATCCAATAACTGAAATTCTTCCAATTTATTTGGGGACTTGCCACCCAATTGTCTTGCAATGAGAATGAAGACAGTAATGTTAGTGGTCTATTCAGAGACATAGTCAAGAGGAAAGGGGAAAAGCTGTGTGTAATTGCTCTTACCATGCACTTCAAAAATATTTGAAATCCTTCCTTCTATATTAAATTTAAAACTATCTGGTCATCCATAGTAGTTTTCTTTGGGCAATCTTTGGCTTAGGTTTTCATTCATTAAAAGGAGAAAGTTAACTATAGGAGGAAAATTGAATTCAGACTTTTGAATGAACACATTCTTATCAAGAAATGTAACCATACCCCAAATAAGATCACATTCTTTTAGGAATTCCCTTCTCCAAAGTCTGTTTGAACAAATACCACTCTATGTTAATTATACAGGTTATAGTAATTAATACCTGAAAAATCTCTTTGGGTATATTTTTGCTTCCCAGTTCCCAGTTCTGATTTTGCATTTCACCTCATAGGGTATTACTGGTTTGAATTTATTAACTAATGCACATATTCCTTAATTTAGCATGTTTATTAAGTTCTTCACACTTCATAGGTGCTACGAATGCAGCAGAAAGCAAAATGGCCCCAAATTCCCGTTTTCATGGAATTTCCACTCCTGTTGGGGACACAGAAAATTAAGGCAATGAACATGCTTTGGATATCTAGTGCTGCACAGCAAACCACTTAACAGCTTAAAACAACAATCATTTTATTATATCCGTATTCTGTCAGTGGTTGACTAGACTCACTGGGTGGTTATTTTGCTCCATGAATGGTTGGCTTGAAGGGCTGGGATGTACACCAAGACTCTCTCACCTGTTTGACTTGTTCTTGGAGAGAGCTTAAGATTGAGCTTGGGTGAGACACTGAATGGCTATGTTTCTTTCTTTCAGTCTCAAGGCTTCACTGTTTCTGTGTGGCATCATCTCTCTCTTCATGGTCTATACATCAGGGGAACCACCTTTTTTAAACTAGCAGCACAGAACTCCCCAAAGCACAAAGTTAGAAGCCCTTAGGCTTCCTGTAAGACTTAGGCCAGTAACAGACTCCACACTGTGTCTGCTGTGTTCTAATGACTAAAATGAGTTACAAAGGCCAGCCTAGATTTTAGGACAGGGGGCTACACAAGAAAGTGAATTGGGAAGGCATAGTTCATCAGGGTCTAATATAGGAATAAATTAATCAAAAAATAGAATATATGTTAGATGACGGTAAGTTAAGTAAAGAAAAATAAGGCAGTGAAGAGCAACACACAGTGTGGGCAAGGACTGAACTTGTCCCTGTCCAGAGAAAGCCTCCTGGAGAACTTGACATGCCAATGATCAGGGCGAATTTCTAGCAAATTGTAGGAATGACAGGGGCTCATCAGTTAAGAGTAGATCTTCCACTTGATCCTGCGATCTCATTACTTGCTATCTACCCAGAAGAAAAAAAAATATTTTACCACAAGGACATTTGCACTAGAATGTTTACTGCAACTCAATTCACAATCACCAAGATATGGAAACAACCCAAGTGCCTATCAACTCATGAATGGATTAACGGACTGTGGTATATGGATACCATGGAGTACTATTTGGTCATAAAAAGGATGGAGATTTTACATCTTTTGTATTTACCTGGATGGAGTTAGAGCAGTCCATCTCCAATCCATCTCCATCTCCAACTCCATCCAGGTAATTACAAAAGATGCAAAATGTCCATACTTTCCACAAGAATGGAAAAACTGGAACAAAATCTCCATACTGTTCCTCACGAATGGAAAAGTATCCAACATACTTAACACCAACATGAAACCAATATATAGACAATTCATGCCCACAGGAGAAAAACCCAAGTGTATTAGGGGAAGGAGAGAAATGTGAAAAGGAAAGGAGAGGAGGAAGGGTGATTGTCAAGGTCTCACCCATTGGGCACAGTGCTGGGGTATGCAACATGCCCCCGGGTGAGATGTTCAACTACAACTTGGAGTTTATCTTGGGCGCAAGAATAACGCAGCCTAAACATTTGTACCCTTAGAATTTTATCCCAATGGAGGTCACAAACACAGGCAGGCAAGACTATGGTGTTGTAATGAGTTGTCAATTTTCTCCATAGGGGCCATTCCATCCACACACTAGGCTGCCTTCTATTCCCTGCCAGAGACACACCACTTTCCCTTCTCCCTAGTGGCTTTGTTCCTGCTGTTTCTTCTGCTTGGAATTCATGTCTTCCTTGCTTTAGGGTAACCACAATCTCTTGTTCTCATTCTTTAGCTAGCTTCCTTTTTATTCATTATTCTCTCTCATACATTTATATATTTATTAATTCAACAGTTTTTTGTGCCACAAAAAAATCAGGCTAAAGTTCTGTTCAAACTAGTTTCCAAATAATTGGGTGGGGAACCTATGGCCTTGGGGCTGCATGTGGCCTTCTGGATCTGTAAATTTCTATTGTATGTTACTAAGTTGAGTAGCAGCTAGAGGACACAAAATAAGATGAATGTTTCATGCCCTTCTATAGGTGAAATGTACAAACATCACCCTCCACTTATACCTGGGAAATAACTTACACATTAATGCATGGCAATGCATATCTATATTAAAAAATCTATGAATTTTGGTGCATGATGTTTCCTATTGTGTTAAAAGTTTGTACTTCATTGCAAGTATGAAAAGTTTTTACTTTTTCAAAAAGTAAAGAAATTGTTTTTGCTACAATGATGAAACAAAAACCATGAAATTCTTACTTTAATGATATAACAACTATTATTTGTTATATTAGATTAGAAATGGTAGACTAAGGAAAAAAGATTTTTTAAAAAACTACCTAAAAATTATAAACATGAATTAGATTCTTAGTGGAAGCTCTGTTCTGATTTATTTTTAATGCATCTAACAAAATGAAAATAAATTAGAAAAATTAATAACCCCTCAATGATTTTTGAGTTAGTATTAACATTTTTATATGTGTTTTTCCAAAATATTCTCCATGTACACATATGTACAGCCAGATTGGAACAGAACAGGACAGTCCAGAGGATACAGCAAAGTCATCCTTATTTAGATTGATTCATATTCTAGATATGAATTTACCTTCTCTGTCACCCTCATTTTTCAAGGGCTTACAGAATTCCAGATTTATGGACAATCCTTAGAATCTTAACTCAAACAAGGGAACCAATTTTCAGCAGGAAAAGGCATTGCAATAAGCAAATCACCATGGGATAAACTGGTCCTAGATACATAGTATCATCTGAAGCTGCTGGTCCAATAGAAGTTTGGGATGGATTTTCAAAAGCTTAACTAAGGTAGGTACTTAGGGAATAAACCTATGGAATTTCAGCACTGACTTCTAGGACACACAAGGTACTAGATTTATCAAATAAAGTATAAAATTCCCAACTAAATTTCAATTTCAGGTAAATAATGAACCTTTTAGTATAAATATGTCTCAAATGTTACATGGAATATACTTACACTAAAGAAACTACTTGTGGATTAACTCAAATTTAAACATAAGTCCACATCCTGCATTTCATCCGTCAACCACTGGACATGGTATATAGATTGAAACAAAGGTCTTTACATGGTGCTGTGTCCCTGGGTGGCTGAGAAACTAAACTTCTCTGATACTGAGTTGTGGGGAACATAATGTAACACTAGATAAACAGGATTTCATTGACTTGGGGCCACTTTCTTGGGACACAGGCTTTAACCCTCTGGCAAGAATCACGTGAACCAAACTCACTGTCAGAGGGGCTCTGAGAAGCCTGCAGAAAGCAAGGATTCACAGTGAATGGAGTAAAAATGGCTGTGTTTTCAAGTTAGATGGTAAGGAAAAAATATTGAGAGCTTAGGGAAGTGGGCATGTTGATATGGATCTATGCTGTATGAGACCAGAAAATCCACCAGAGATTATGTTACACTGCAGGGCCCCAGGATATACCATTCACCAAGGCTATCAGACGTGCACTGGTAAGAAGAAGACCAACTTCACTGAAAAAAAAAAAAAAAAATCAGTGGTGTTCATGCTTAAAAGCCAACAGAGAAGAGGTTGCAACTTCCTTCATGACCAGGAAAACATGAGGATCAGCCAATTGGGCTTTATCTTCAGAGAGGTTAGGACCCAGTTAATGGAGTCTGATATTCCTAGACACAAAATAATAAGGCAAGGAAGCCCTACCAGTGATGCTGAATGTTTACAACCAGGAAAGGCAAGAAAAGGAGCAGGAGGCTGAGGTGTTTGCCTCCCCAAAATAAATATGATTCTTTGCTCAGTTCCTAAATCTGAGCTCATTTTTATGTTTGAAAACCAGGGATTGAAAATGTTTTCAGTTCTCTGGAAAGACATTGCAACACTGTAGCAAGAAAAGATTCTAGAGATTCCTTTAGTTCTTCCCCAAATGGATCTAAAGACACTTAAAAGGATGTTTATGCCCTGGAGGAAAAAGAATCTGCTGGCCCTTGCGATATACTGGACAAAATGTCTGAAGCGGCATGGATACCTCGAGACCTAGATGTCATCATGGGCTCCCAGTGAGTTGGGGCATACAGGAGTCAGTAAAAAGTTGGTAAAGACTAGGTCACATGTGGCCCAATCCCTCTGAACACTAACCCAGTAGCCACCGTTCCAGTCCCAGGATGGAGAGTTGAAATTGGTACCCTCAGCAATTGCAGTAAACCTCATGTTGGGCCATTGGCCTCAGGTAAAAGCTATTACAGGAAACTTCTGAAACTCCCTCCCTCACCACAACCAATGCAGCTAATCAAAACCAGAATCACATTCTCAGGGCGGACAGTAGTGATTATCACCACTGTTACAAACCTAAAGGAAGTGCTGGTGGTCCTAAAGTTGGAAGGACTTTCAATAATTACTGTAGAATATGATTAGAAGCCCCATTTGAGACTGTAGGGCCAGACCTGATGTCATTGGTAGAGAAGATTAATGATGCCTCAGCTACATTATAGCCAGCCATCAATTTGTCAAAGGTGTTATTTTTTATTCCAATCAGAATAAAGGATCAGAAACCCACGGTTTGGGTTTGTGAAACACAGACTATTTATATAAAGTTTTGCCCCATTTTTTTTGTCATAGTGCGAAGAGATTCGGATTACTTGGATATCTCTCAGTATATCAAACCCCAATTATTATATCAGTAAGATCAAGTTAGGCCAGCAGGATGAACACAAGGTGACTAGGATGTGAGAAATCTCAGTAGGATACTGTGATCCAGAAAGTGGAAGATAAATCCTCTGAAAATTCAGGGAACTGGCATTGAAGCGAAGAGTTTTAGAGATCTAATGGTAAGGGGCTTTCGGGGATACCTACCACTCTAAAGTTAAATAAATTGCTGTAGTGTCACACAGATTTATTGTAGAAAATTTACATCCACACTGATGAAGTAAGGCAGTGCCCATGATTCCTTGTATTTTTCAATGCTTATTGTTGTTAAACTTTTAAATTTTCCTAAGATATGAGTATAAACTTGTCTAATTTCTACACTACTTTATAGTATTCATGTGGAAAACAAAATTGGAAAGAAACTTATTTTCCAAGCATCTTTACCTTTTGCAAATAGTCTTTTGTAAGATAAAGGCAAAGAAGCTAAGTCCAAGATTACTTCCACTCAAAACAATAATTTTTAAAAATCAGGGATATACATCTTTATAACGTAGAAGGAAAGATGCCTCAGAAGTTTTCATAAACTTTATACCAGTTAATATTCTCTAATTCTTTTCTATATTGCTATTCTTTATTAACCCTATCCCAGATTTCTCAAAATACATAAGAGTATCACATTTTTGAGATTAGCCTTTATGTAGTAAAATTGGGGAAAAAAGAAAAATATGTATATAATAAATAATAATAAACGTAGGCAGCCAATTTTGATGTTCAGGACGTTTAGGTCTGTCAAAGATCACTTGCTCCATGTCCATACATTTGACTATTTCCATGTGACTTTTAAGTCTAGAGCTGTGATTTTCAACTGGTGTTCCAAGGCACACTGGCATGCTGTAAGACGATCTTAAGTGTACCATGAAAATTTTTAAAGATCATTAGTTAAATTATTTTTGAAAGAATTTCAAAGCACAGTAAGTATATTCTTTCTTTTTCCACTTTTTTTTTGGTCAACATAATTGAAGTGTACTTTCTAAGTTTAACTATAAGTTCAAGTGTCTCCTGAGATTAAAAAAGGTTGAAAAACACTGGTCTAGATGATGCTAAATCTTCAAAAGAAATGGTAAAATTTGGTTGAAATATTAAATGGGATAATAGGTAAACGATCACATTCTTTTCTTTTCTCCTCAAGTTTTATTTATTTTTAGAGACAGAGTCTCACTTTGTCACCCTCGGTAGAGTGCCGTGGCATCACAGCTCACAGCAACCTCCAGCTCTTGGGTTTAGGTGATTCTCTTGCCTCAGACTCCCGTCAAGTTTTATTTTTATACTTGACATCTACTTTCTGTGGCTGAGATTCTTTCACTTAGGAATTGTCCTTCTTTGAAATAGAAGTCATAGGTATTTCCCCAAAGATCTGACGGCCCATGTTACCAATGAGACTGTAATTGTTCACTGCTACTGTCTCTGCTTTTGGTAATATTAGTTTAGTCTGAAAAAGTAGATGTTAATGTCTATATAAGAAAGAAAATTAACTTCATTTAAAAGTAATTATTTCTGCCTGTGATATCATTATTTTCTCATTACAAAATTAGCACTAAAGTAGGTGTAGGGAAGGAGGACTTAAAATAGTCCACATTGCAGTACAAACATGAGTGTGTTTGGTACAGTCAGATGCTTCAGCAAAATGCCTACCACATTTATACCCACTGACTTGATAGTACTGATCTCCTGGAGAATATATCTATACCCCATTTAGGTCTCCATATATGAAGAAAATCAATGCTATGTCAAAGTGAATATTGCAGTCCCTGAGACAGATATTTTTATTATTATAAATTGATACATAGAGATAATGATTTTATATGTAAGTTCTATAACATGATTAATGTGAGTTTACGTGCCATATGTGTTCAATACTTCTATGCTGATAATTCAATATTTGAGCCAGCTGGGGTCAGCCCTTAATCTATGGAATACTAGCCAATGTAACGCTGCTCATGGGATGATTTATAGTGTTCAGTTTTCCTTTTTCAAGTGATAATTATATTTAATGGAACTGTTTTAGAAATTCCTACAGTTGATATAAGTCATTAAAATTACCAGAATGGAAAGTTCTCTGTATTAAATTATGTAAAATATTATCAACTTCATAGTTGTAGTACACATTCATAAGAAAATGTACATTTACATTTTGATGTCTATTGGGATGAAGGAATTAAACCCAAGTTAGGAGACACATCAAATTAAATCACCAGGAAATCTCATTACCAGCAAGTGGACTGCAAAACAACTTTAATAACCTTTTGAAAGAAGCCTCTTTGCACATTTTATGGGAATAGAGAGAAAAAGAGAGACTAAAACATGATAAATAATAGAAAATTTCTTATATAATAAGAAAAATCTTCAAGATTAGAATGACACTTCCCATAGTAGTTATATACATTTTAGAAAGTTTTATACACTATGTGTGCAAAGGTTATGTCACTATCAAAGTATCTAACCATGTTCCGGCTACCTCGAATTTTAATCTGAGGAGGGAAATTTAATAGGAAGGAGATGGAGAACATGTAGCAAAGGGGGATTTATTTTCTTTTGTCCTGCTGTTGCCTAATGGACTCATTTTTAGTGATCTTTCAATGCATACTAAGCAAACTAAGTATTTTTAAAGAACACAGATATTAGTGAGTGGGAGCAGAGTAAAAATAGAAATCTCTAGGGATTGTCCTTCTGCATAAACATCAAAATAAATAACTACCTATGCAAGAAAATACCTTCACAAAAAAAAACCCCAAATCAAGTAAGTAATCATAGTACCTGGTTTTAACATTATATGAGAGAAAGAAGCACTGAATAAGGCAGAAAATCCAATCTTGGATGGCTTAGGCCACTCTGTCCCTCTCGCCCAGCCATGCCAGGTGCCAGGAGGAGAGAGAATTTGTGTGCCTGGAGGAGGGAGAATGAAGTGATTGTGGGACTTTGCAGTGGAACTCAGGGCTGCTCTAATACAGGGGAATCACAGCACAGGGCAGAATTCTGTGCTCACAGAGAGAACATTAAGGCCTGGACTAAGGGAAATCTTCTACTTTAGTGGTATAAACAATATATCCAGTTAGCCACATCACTGATTGATAATAAGTGGTCTGGGTCCAGGAATAAATTCGTAAGGCAGTCAGGCCACAGAAACTACAGTCCTTGGTCACATTCTGTGGCTTTCTGGCTTGGAGCTAGTGGACTTGGGGTCTACATGACCCAGTGAAATGCCAGGAACTATGGCCAGGCCAATACCTGTGTCACTCTGTGCCAGACTCCACGCAGGGCAGCTCAGAGAGACTCTTCTTCCACTTAATGAAAGGAAATCTGGGTACCAGCTCAGCCACAATACAATAAAATAGTAAGCAGACTCCTGAAGAAATCTGGGTATCAGCTCAGCCACAATAAAATAAAATACTAAGCAGAATCCTGAAGACTTAGTTTCTGAATGGTGTTTGTAGATCCACCATGGGCAAGAACCAAACTCACTTCCCTGAAGGGAAGGACACACTTTGTGCTGATTACGGCATTCTAGGGCCTCTAATACACATCATTGGTAGCCAGGTATCAGTCACCATAGACTTTTGGTGAGACTTGGATGGTTCCAGGTGTAACACGGCTAGCTCACTCCCACCTGTGGTGGCCATGAGGAAGTATCCCTGTTGTTCCTTCCTCAACTTCACCACTGCATAACAGACATGCCCCAGCCAGTGGGGGGTTTAACAAGGGCCCGAGGGGAAGTCAACCTGGATCAGAGACAAACCAGACACAGAGAAGGAGACCAAGTCGAGAATCTGATTAAGGTCTCAAATTTTATTTTGTACAACGCAGCTTATATAGGGTTAAGAAGAAGGAAGCAGCCCTTAGCTGACGTGATCAGGGCCGTTGGGTTGCTAGGATCCCTAAC
>CAUYRH010093087.1:0-10503 GCA_963574655.1 Perodicticus potto
TTTTATTGTTGGGGATTCATTGAGGGTACAAGAAACCATGTTACACTAGTTGCATTTGTTGGGTAAAGTCCCTCTTACAATCGAGTTTTGCCCCCAAAATCTATTGACTTTTAACAGAAAAGACTCAACTTGTACTTTGACGTTTGAAGAAAGGGATTTACTTCTTTTTTTTTAGCTATAAAAGAACTGGATGCATTTTCTCCTAATACAAGGCAGTTTTGCCCACATTGGTCATCTGTTGTTTAGTGTAGCCACCATCATCCATTACCTAAGGTTGATCTAAGTAACTTACCATACCTCCTATATCAGCATTTGTTGCATGACCTTGCACTTATGACAAGGCACAGATTCTTTCCATAAACCTCATGAACCAACACCTGCTAGCTTTCAACTTTCCTTCTGAAGCTTCCTAACCTCTCCCTGCCTTTGCTGAATAGAAGAGGGCCTAACTCCAGATTAGATTTTTGATTAAGGGAATGTTGTGGCTGGTTTGATCTTCCATTCAGAACACTAAAATTTTCTCTTTATCAGCAATAAAAGTGTTTCAATTTCTTAACGTTTATTTGCTTACTGGAGTAGCACCTATAATTTATTTCAAGTTCTTTTCCTTTGCATTCCCAACTTGCTAAATGTTTGGTGCATAGCTTTTGGCATATCTCAGCTTTTGGCCTGTCTTCCTCTATTGAGCTTAATCATTTCTAGCTTTTGATTAAAGTGAAGAGATGTATAACACGACTCTTTCTTTTTTGTAAACAGTTAGAGGACATTGCAGGTTACTAATTGACCTGGTTTCAATATTGTTGTCCCAGGGAATAGGGAAGTCTGGGGAGGTTGAGAAAGATGGGAGGATGGAAGATCAGTGGAGCCATCAGACCACACAGCACATTTATCAAGTTCCATGTCATAGGTGAGAGTGGTTCCTTGTACTCCAAAACACTTACAACAGCAACTTAAAAGACAATTTATCACAGATCAACACAACAGATTTAGTAATAATGAAAAGTTAAAATTATTCTGATAATTACTGTAATGTGACACAAAGACTCAAAAGAAGTAGCTGCTGCTGGAAAAATGGCCCTGATAGACTTGCTGGAACAGGGTTGTTAAAATCTCCACTTTATATAAGACATAATATCTGCAAAGCACAGTAGGGTAATCAGATGGCCTATATTTCTGTCTTGTTAAAGTTCCTTGAAATAAATTGTGCCATCTCCTATTATCTTAGTTTCTTTAATTGCCTACTGTCTTAGTTTTAGCTTCAGATATCAAAAATTTTAAAGTACAGTGCCTGATATAATATTTGCTTATAGTTCATGAAAAATAAGCTCACTAGCATCTTGGAGTCCCAAAGTTTCAGTTTTCTTATAGCACTAAACTCTAACACCTCAAGTGTGAAATTCTCCTCCTCGGGATCCAAGATAATGGCTAAAGCACAAATAGTCGTACCTGCATTTTGATTCAGAGAAGGAAAGAGGATAAACAGTCTAAGGACATTTTCCAGAGTGTGCGAGCAGTATTTTCACTCATATGTCTGGGCATATTTTTGTCACTCAACCACAGAGACTTTCAAGGGAGGTTCAGAAGAATTATAATCATTCATCAGAGGATATTACAATACAGTTGAGACTCAGATTTTAAGAGTGAGATGAGAACAGAGCAGGTACCTGCTGTCCACATCACAGACCCCAAATTGCGCCCCTCTCTTGCAGATGTCCTGGTTATCCACTCTACATAGCAAGCCACACCACAACTAATGGATTAAAACAATAATCCTTCATGCTGAAGATGTATGGGTCAGGAATTTGAGTAGGGCTTGACGGAGTGATTCTTCTGCTCCAAGGATCAGCTGGGGTCACTTGGTGATATTCAGGTAGTAGCTGGAGTCTAGAGGATCAAAAAAAGCTATATTCAGATGTCTGATACATCTGTGTGACTTGAAGGTTGCATTGAGGTGGTCCATTCCCCCTCTCTACGTGTTCTCATGGTTTCCCACCTTATCTCCCTATTGAGTGGTTGCTTCCTTACTTGAAAATGAATGTTCTATAAAATGAAAGTGGAAGCTGCCTGTCATAAAGCTCCAGCCTTGACATTGGCCTGGCATCTGTTCAGATGCAAGGTGGGAGATAAAGCCAAAAGGCAAGTCCAGGCATGAGTGAATGGCCATTTAAAGTTTGCCACTGGGGATTGCAAACTTTTCAGGGTTATTTTATTAACTATAATAAAATCTGAATCTCTTTGCCGAAAATGTAGGGAAAAAAATGTTTTAAGAAATACTCCAGACAGTTGTCCTAAAAACAAATTGTTTAGAAGGAATGAAGTCATGGTCATAACGTCACTGTGGGAATTTTTATAACTTAAACTTTTGTGCTCTGTTCGTGAAAGTTCATGCAACAAACTGAGAACTATTCAAATTATTTGTGATCTTTCCATGAGTAAAGATAGTTGGTCTTTTCCTCTGAGGTCAATCTCACTGAAGATGCCCAGTCCCACAGCTTTCTGAGTGGAGTTGAAGTGTTATGCTGCTCTACGTCGGGGTACATGGGTAGGTTTTCTATTTTAGAAAGAAATGAGAGTAAAGGGACGGGTAAATTGCCCACATTGGTTTGCTATTAATTGTAAGGAATTCAGTATTTTCTTTTCTTCTGGATTAAAAATAAAATTTTAAACATCTACTTTGGTTTTAAATGCAGAAAACAAAATAACCTCAAAATAAATTCTGAAGGTTTACCAGGTGTCATCCAAGACCATTTCACCTCTGCTGAGACTTCATAACGTCCTTTAGTTAAATACGCAGCCAAAGAGCTCCTTCTTTGCTGAATGAATATCTATTTACTTTGAAGGTAATAAAATAAGAAAGGAGCTCTTTCTGGAAATTTTATTTAGAGATCCAGAATTTACCTATAAACCTTCAAATTCTGAATTAAAGTTCATGTGGGCTTATAAAGGCCTCTTCATTATTCCAGTTTTTAAAAATATATACACATTTTGAAATAGTTTCAGACTTCCAAAAAAGGTTTAAAAATATTGCAAATAATCTCCACATATCTTCTATCTTCCTACCTCTCCAAACAATAATATTATAAAACTATAATGAAGTTAACAAGACCCGGAACATTGACAATGATACTATTAACTAATTCACATATCACATGGAAATTTTCCTACTTATCTCACTAACGTCCTCTCTCTACTCCAACATTTAGTTCAGGAACACACATTATCTCTTATCAGTATCAGGTCTCCTTAGTAGCTCCAAATCTATGATAGTATCTTAGCCATGTCATATTCCATGACCTTGACACTTTGAAAGAATTTTATAAGTAATTTTGCATATTGCTTCTAAATTTGTATCCTCATGTTTAAGCTCATTCTATACATTTTTTTTTTAACAATCAGAAGTGGTTCTATGTTTTTCCCAGGTGCATAATGTTTGTGTCACACTATTAGTAAAATTTTAGTAAGGTGGTATCATTCAGTTTTCTTCACTATGAAGATACAGCTTTTTCCTTTTTATAAAGGATTTTATGGGGAGACACATTGATCCTATGGAAATATCCTGTTTCCATTATATTCTTTTCCATAAATTTTGGCATCCATTGATGATTCTTTCCTGCAAAAGGTACTACTGCGTTATTAGGTTCCCCAAAAGATGGTTTTCTTTTTGCATGTGTTAATTGGAAATACTACTAACAAAAGTTACTCTAAGTTTTATTTACCACTCTACTGTGGCTTTATAATCACAATTACTTTGAAAATAATCCTGAGTTTTAGGAGTTGTACCTACTTGGCTTCGCAGTAGCTATTGTTAGCATCTGTTTAATGTGTTTGTTCTTTAAACCTGTTTGTGGAGAAGTATAAGGGTACTTCACCTTCTTCCTTCCTTGCTTGCCTTTCTCTCTGAAGCATCTTAATTTTTTAAACACATTTCCCCTTTATTTCCCATTTGTTTGCTCTCCCCCCTTCATCTCAAGTCCTCATGCTAAAGATATTAACCATAACATAAAGGGATTTGGATATGATACAATTTAAAGAAATATAAACTAATTAGCAGAAGTGGAAAAATAGTACTTTATTTTGTTTTAATTTCCTGAGCTGGAAAACTGACTCAGCAGGAATATGAGAAAATTCTGCTTGCTGGGGTCAGACCCAGCAGTGATGTAGGTCTTTTTGCTGTCTACAGCACCTAGAGAGATAGGGTGGAAATAAAAGCCAAGTGAACCAAGGGGTTTGTAGAAAAGGAATTAAAGAAACAAGTCTGAACAGAGAGTAACTGTTCCCTAAAGGGTTTTTTAAAAGAGAGAAAAAATTTAACTGGATATTGAAAAAAAATATTTCTGACAATGTTTGAACAAAAGAAAAAGCAGCCCTCTGGTTATAGATCGAATGTTTGGGCAGCCTGGGATGTGCCACCTTGGAATTTGAAAAGCCGGAGCAAACTGAGGCGGAGAAGGTCATAAAGATAAGTGGCTGGAAGATTACTGAGTATCAAACAAAAGGAAAATGAAGAACTGTTTTAATTTAAAAAATTGAAAAGACCTGTAAATTAAGTTTAATTTACTGTGAAGAAGTATTAAGGATGTATATTGCAAGAATCGAGGCTCATCTCAGGGGAGAAAATAAAACATTTGTAAATGTAATCATTCTCTGCCATCATTATCCCACAGATTGATGACAGGAAATAATTATTTTGTAATCTCTCTGATAAGAGTTAAATAGCCCAATAAACTGAGTCAACACTAAACCTTGGGCTAATCCTTGACCTTTACATACCTCTTGTCCTTCATCTGCCCGAACCAAACAGCAAATGACTTGCACATTATCTGGTTGGTCCTTGTTTATACAATGCTCTAGGCTCTCAAGATAAAGCTTCATCCCAATCCTAGGGACAGTGGCACACAGGAGGTCACCTGCTACTCAAGTGCCCTTGAGTCAGTGGGGGTCCTAGTGGACCAGCTCTGTCCCAGGGAGGGGAGTGGGCAATAAGCATTACAGGAAGGAAAAAGAGGCTTTGTACAATACTCTTAATCCACTGTATATTTCAAATCAGTTTTCCAGAACACTTTATTCTGCTTCTTAAATATTTCATCAAGAACTACTTTAACAGAGGCCAAGGTGGGTGAATTTCTTGAGTTCAAGAGTTTGACACCAGCCTGAGCTGGTGTGAGAGAGACCCTATGTCTACTAAAATAGAAATATTAGCCAGGTTCTTTGGTGGGTGCTAATGTTGAGGTTGAGGTAGGAGGGTCACTGAGCCCAGGAATTAGAGGTTGCTTGAGCTATGAGGTCACAGCACGGTACCCATGACAACACAGTGACACTCTGTCTGAAAAAAAAAAAAAAAAAGAGGGCAGCACCTGTGGCTCAAAGGAGTAGGGAGCCAGCCCCATTTACAGGAGGTGATGCATTCCAACCCAGCCCTGGCTAAAAATAAAAAAATAAATAAAAATAAATAAATAAATAAAAAAGAACTACTTTAACAATAATTTTCATGTTCTTCCTTCTTGAACAGGTTGAGATGTTATATTCAGATAGTACAGTAGTGTATGACCACTCCTAGTTTTAATAAGCCCTGAGCAAAATCCCTAAAAGGACATAGGGTTCTAACTGCGACCATGAAACGTCACAACAGCTAACATTGGTTAAGTGCTCACTATGTTCAGTCACTTTTGCTGAGCCCTTTTATTATGTGAGTGAATTATCTGATGTATTTATTTTTAAAGACTCCATGAAGTAGGTATTATTGCTATTCCATTGACTTGGAAAATAAAAGTTAAGCGTAGATATTGAGCAACTTGTTCTAGGTCATATAGTAAGTATTGACTCCAGGATGGACATTCAGTATCACATAGGTATCCATTAACCCACTTAGATTACCACTGATTTTCTTTTGATATACTTATGTTATTTATGTTAGATATTGTTCCCTGTCATTTATGAAAGGTAAGTGTGTGTTTTCACTTAAGTCAGTTTTTGTAAGAACTTTCCTTGTATATTCATTCAAACTTGTACTCATAGTAAAATATGTTTCTAAAATCCAGCCTAACATTGTTTTTTAATTTTAAAAAAGTGGAAATGCTCTTCCATTAGTAGCCCAAGAAAATCTGAGAGTGGCCTGGGACCACATGGGGAGCAAAGGTTGGAGAAGAGCTTCTGTCTCTAGAGGCAGCGTAGTTACAGCGATGAGATGAGGTTTAAGCAAAGGATATGACGACAGCAATGAGTTAGACTGATCAACCACTATCCATGGAATTTACAATGCTGTGTCTTCTTCATTTTCCTTCATGATTCATTCTTTAATAGTGTATAATTTTAAAAACATCTTTTTTAAATTTATATTGTAACTATATGTTCACTGAAAGGAAAGTTAGACATGTACAACCACCCACACACATACACACAAAGCATTTTGCGTATAACGCCATGCTGCAGGTAAACTCTGTTAATTGTTTGCCGACATAACAAAGGCTGCCATTCTGGCTAACATCTGGAACACAAGGAGTTTTTAGGGAACTTAATAATACTTGCACATCCACTAGTAAAAATTAATGGGAAATAATAGAAAACTGAAGAAGCATGGCCAAGAAGAATTGAAAGTCTGGGGCACCTGACTAGGTAGAAAAATTTAGCTCATTTTGCTATCTAAGATGCTGTCTGATGTTCAAGAACTGTTAGTGAAGAGAGAAGTTTCAAATACTGACTATTCACATGTTCCCAGCTGCAGAAATGAGAACTAAGAAGGAAACATGCCCTCTCTCTTCTTGATTGCTGTGTATTTATTTCTACATAATTACCTTTATTTCTATCCCATTCCTATACTCTTTAATATAAGGTGTGCGGTTAGTTAGTGTTAAGCTGTAGATGGTTTTATACTCTAATTCAGTATTTTAGTTACAGATATGAAAGGGAGATTTTTGAATGAAAAAGAAATGAAACATCGTCACCCAAATTTGGACAAGCCACGCATGAGGTTCATGAGGCTATGTACTTATGTAATATATAAAACTTAATAAAGCAATAATTAAGTCATAACTTGTGAAGATTTCGAATGGGGTTATTGGGAACATAAAAATGACCGGAATAACACAGATAAAAATTCAACTAATTTTGGGGGTGGTATCAGTGTCAGAAGAACTCCTCACCTTAGCTAAAACTGTCCAACATTTACAATGGGCTTTGAGATGTCCTCTCCCAAAGGAGAGCAAATCCTTGCGGAGGAACATAGAGAAATCTGGACTTATGCTCTACTCCCAGGGAGTAGAAAGGGAGCTTAATGAAAGAACATTACTCACTCTGAGGTAGAACCTTTTACCTTTCCAAAGAGATTATAGAAATTGTATGTACAAGGCACACATCTTTATTGCTCTCCTTCCTGAAAAAGAAGTGTTTGTTGTGGTTTTCTGGATTTCTTCAACCCTTTTGTGTGTGTGTGTGTGTAGGGAAGCAGATAATTTGACTTTATACACCATAGGAAATTGTGGTAGACTGTGGTAAATTACTACTCAAAGTTTCTTCTCTCATATTGAAACCATCCTTATAGGATGTCAGGCTTGGCCAAGAAATATTAGAAATGATGTGAGCTATCTCAGAGAAGTATTCTGGATGTCAAATGGTTTTTCCATTGGAGAAAAGTGAGAGTGACAGAAGCCTTTAGCCATTATATGGATTTGAGAAACATATTCTGAATCACAGTGACACTTTTAGATTTTTAGTGTAGCATGACCCAGCAAAAGCTAACCAATACCCTGAAAAATCAGTTAATGAAAATCAATTTCCTCTACTATAGGAAATAAGGTTAGTATTAGAGGTGATACTCATTGAACTTGGAAAGTAACTACTATTATTTTGTAGATACTAATTTAATTAATAATTAATTAATTACTATTAATTAATACTTATTAAAGATAGAAATGTCCCTAGAGGACCATGCTACTGATATTATCTTTCTGATGCCTAGGAACACATGTAGCCAAGATTTTCTTACTGTTGAGTGTTGGTAATTAGTAATGAAGGACCAAAAGAAAAAGAGCTGCACAGGAGATACAGAAAAATTATTCTTTAACTTTTGGTGGCATGTGCTGGTGTAAGCCAAGTATGAAACTATGCAAAGAAGTCAACATGAAAATCACGACTCCATCACCAAACCTGGTAGTTATTAGAAGATGTGTCCCGGATAAACCAGTTACAGGTTAACAGAGGCTCCAATAAAAGAAACCTTTTCTTCCTGGACTTTGCGGCTCCATGGATCACACAAATACACATGAGTTTGACAAGTGCCCAGATAGACAGCCACTAATTCCTATGATTTAGTAAGCAGTTGGTTGGCAGAGAGTAAGCCCAGTGAAATCTCTAATTCACCTAGGACTGTGTGAAATATAACACACATTCTGAGAACTAAGTATACTTACCTTCTTCCTACAAATGTTATTTCCATGGCAGGACATAAACTAGGCTGAAGGACTCCTTATATTCTTATTTCCCTCACTGCTTTGAAAATGAATCAATGGCTACTGGGCACTATAAGCATCACAGAGAAAGCAGAAGGAGTGAAACAGTAAGAGAATGAGAATACAGTAGATAACACTTAGTTACGTACACATACGTAATATGCCCCTTCCTTTACCAAGATAAGACTGTTAATGGTTGCTCGTACCTTTTTGTAGTTCAAGCAATCCAAATTACTCTACATCTCTGAAATTAAAAGCACAAAAAGAGGGAAAAAAAGACTGTTAGTTGTAATAAGCAGACCACACTCTCAACATCTTTGGACTATTGACACTAATATTCTGGTTAATTAATAAACCATAAACAGAGAAGGCTTGAAATGAATATGAGATACACAGTACATATGGAGCAATTATGACCAGTGTCTTTTTTACTTTGAATTCTGCATACATTTTTATGAAAACCCTGTGTCTTCCCATCTATGACAACATCTAAGAGTATTTCTAGTGCTAAATCTGGAAATTTTACTTTGCTTAGTTTTATTTTATGTTATTTGTACATGGACAGAATAGACTTGTAACTTTGTTACGTGGCTTTTACCCATCACTTGAGTAAGGTGCATTGTAGGGATCCACTCGCCCCCATCTCCCTACCCTGCCTAGTCTCCACATCTTGAACTTCTTTTTAGATACTAAAGTGTACCTCAAATTTGCTTTTCATTTTTTAAATTCCAAAAGCCACCAGCATGGAACTGGTTCTGGCTTTGTGGCTGGCCCACTGAAGCTGAGCTTTAGATTCATGCTTTGTGTTTTTTTAAAACATCTTTTATTATGACTACTAGAAATTTAAACTCACACATATAAACAAAATTATATTTCTGTTGGGCAGCATCGCTCTCTCGTGCCCATCCTATTGGCTCAGAGCCCTCTCTGAGTAACAGGTTTGTTTGCTTGTTTTCTCTCTCACAGCTTTGTTGTGGTGTAATTTACAAATAAAAATCATTTTTATCCATGCTGTAGAGTGTGATGCTTTGAAATATGTATACATAATGGATTGATTTCCACAGTAAAGCTAATTAACATAGCCATCCCCCTACAAAGTTCTTATATTGTGTTTTTGTGGCAAGAAATGCAAGATCTTTCTTCATGATTTTCAAGTGTACAATGCATTATTATTAGCTATAATTGCTTTGCAGTATACCTCTTCAGAACTTATTCCTACTGTCCACCTGCAACTTTGTACCCTTTGACCAACATCTCCCCAACTGTCAGCTCCTGGCAGTGACCATTCCACTCTCTGCTTCTATGAATTTTAAGAGTTTTATAAGTTTTTTGACTTTTTTATGCTTTCATGGCTTTCTTTTTAAGATTCCACATATAAATACCATCACACAATATTTGGCTTTCCATGTCTGGCTTATTTCATTCAATGACATGTCCTCCAGGTTCATTCACATTGTCTCAAGTGGAAACATGTTCTTCTTTTATTATGACTGAATAATGTTTTATTTTATTTTTAGTGTGTGTGTGTACAACTGAATAATAATATATTTTTAGATTACTTTATGTAATAATACAATACATAATACATATAATAGGCATATTTATGTAATCATACATGTACTTACTTTATGTAATAATATAGTATGTAATACATATAATAGCATGTTATTATAAGCTAAAGAAAATATTATTATTGTTATTATTTTAAAATATGGGACGCTTCATGAATTTGAGTGTCACCCCTGTGCAGGGGCCATCCATGCTAATCTCCTTGGGATCATTCCCATTGTTGCCTATATATGTATTTATGTAGATACAACATGCATATTATACATATTATGTACTGTATTATTACATAAAGTAAGCTAAATACATGTTTGTTTTTTTTTTGAGACAGAGTCTCAAGCTGTCACCCTGGATAGAGTGCTGTAGCATCACAGCTCACAGCAACCTCCAATTCCTGGGCTCAAGCAAGTCTCTTGCCTCTGCCTCCCAAGTAGCTGGGACTACAGGCACCTGCCACAATGCCTGGCCATTTTTTTGGTTGCAGCCACCATTG
>CAUYRH010093089.1:0-12776 GCA_963574655.1 Perodicticus potto
CAACCTGATTAGCATAGCCCTCCCGGCAATTTCTCTGTGATTATATGAAGACATTTGTATTCTGCATTTAGTAAGGTTCACCTGTACCCTTCTAAGATGCACCGTAGGTGTGGCCCCACCAATTACCCTCCCTCCGCCCCACCCTCCCCTCACCCCTCCCTACCCTTGCCCCTTTCCCTATATTCTTGTGTTATAGTTGGGTCATACCCTTCATATGACAGCTATAAATTAGCTTCATAGTCGAGCACCCCATTTCTTGCCCTATGCCTAGTCGATTTTGAAAACTGGCCTGGTCTCAACCAATGTAGCAATGAAAATGAGGAGAGGTGGTAGCTCAGATGTGCAGAAGGGTCATCTTGGTACTAATTCTCTGAAGCCCCATTGGACAACTTTATAAGGACATTCAACTGTCAGAGTATGGGCACGTTTGGCAGTTTCTTTTAGATTTTGAGAGTACTGTTAAAGATTTACTTAGTATGTTTAATGCTACCTTTAAAAATTAAATAGTTGCTAGAGGATACATTCTAAATTTTGAATGCCAGAGAATGTTGCACAATGAAGGACGATTATATACTGAATACAATGCTCTGAAATATTTAGATATTAAACTTACTTATAGGTCCATATGAATATGTAACGATCTGTTCCTTGTTCTATTTTAATTCCACGATGTTTTTTCCTAGAAGAATTTTAAAAATAGTATATCAACAAACTTGCTTCTAAGTGGTTTAGTCAGGCTTTTCAGAAATTTAAACAGTTTCTAAATATGTCCAGGTTTGGCTATTTGATATTGTCAGAACAATTACAAATACTTTTACTAATGCTGTGTCAGCAAGGTATTTAATGTTTCCTAATATGCCTCTATGAACAGCTTTAAGGCATATAAAATGCTAAAAAGAACTTAAAAACTAATTGAACAAAAATTGATGGCAAATCCATCCAATATCAGTTTTATATTAGGCTTATTATGTGCCAGACACTGGAGTTTCACTTTTTGATTAAACTGAAAAACGAGTTTCTCTGATGAAAATTATTTTGATAAAACTGACTTAAGGTATAATTTGAAAAGTTAAAAACTGTGTGAATCATTGAGTTTTACACCAAGCATTTTATTTGGGCCTAAGTGATATCCAGGAGATCAATTTCAACCATGATGCCTTTTGAACACAGAAGAAGCTCCTTCTCCCCTCTGTTCACATCAGACAGGAAACACCTGGGAAGAGCTTTACGTAACAGATTCGGGCTACAGCAGCATCCTGAGGGCTCCTGGGCCTGCTCGACATTCTCGACTCCCAGAAAAGACAAAAGTAGAGAACGTGACAGTTTCTTTTGAAGGGACTGTTTTCACTTACAGACTTCAATAATGCCAAGGAGGTAGAGTTTTAAGGGCAATTCATATCTCTGATTTTCTTTGTTTTTGTTTTTTTGGTAGTAACATCTAAAAACTAAAAATCTTGTTAAAATTCTTTGTCAAAAAAATGAAAAAACATGTAGTTAACTATTTCTCACATTTGTTTTTGGGGAAAAGGCAATTATTATTTTGTCATTAGAACTTGGAAAATAAACTCAATGAAACTCATGTATATGCATCTGGGCAAACAAACAAACAAAGTATTTGCACAATTGTCCTGTTACTGGAAACCGTCTTCTCACAATTCCAAACTCATTTCTTCAATGAGTTTTATCTTTCCTATCAGATTTAAATAATCATACTTGGTAATCTAGATTTTATACATACATGCACACATACACATAACAGAAAGTGAATTGGGTTTTAATTAATAAACATGATCAAGGCCAGTAATTACTTTTTCCACTTACCATTTTACTTCAATCCAGTACTATTTGTATTTTCTACTCACTTCTGTGCAGACTACAGTAAACATTTGGAAGGCATTTTGCGTGGCAAGTTTGTGTATTGCAATTTTTGAGCAATGCAAACATCCCCCTTAGATAAATGAAAACAGATCCCAGAAAGAGTATGCTTCCAACACATTCCCCAAAGATCTAAGTGCCGCTGTGCATTCTTGCTCAATTTAAACAAACTAAACTTCAGTTAGTCTCCCCTCCCCTAATGGGCACCCCCACTGGGAACATTGTTAGGTTACCACCATGGACAAGGCCTCAGTACAGCTGGATATGTAAACAAGACCATAATCCGCATGAAAGGACTCTCAGAGTTTTGGCAGCTCTCGCAGTGTTGTTAACATATTGTGCCAAAGCATTAACAAAGCCATCATTTTTAAGTTTGTTCACGGATTTGTATTAATCAAGAAATTTTCCAGAAATTACTTCTAAATGAGGAAACTTCCAGAAAGTTACCATTTGGCAAGAAGGCTTCCAGATGCCTTAATTTTTTTTTTTTTTTTGCTTATCTGCAACATATTCTTCCAAATAAATCACAAATCTGTGGACGCTCAGTTGAGACAGAAGACACATTGGGGCTGTGGTGGTGGAAGGGGCTCCCTTCGGTTCACTCCATGCTCCTTCAACGTCTGGCTAGTGCTGAGATCAGTTTTTACTTGTGACGGAGTGGGTGGCCAGGCAATCAAACACAGCATTCTGGTGACAGATTGACATTTGGATCAGAACAGCAATCATTACATGACAGTTAGAACTGCAAAGTAAGTGTTTAAGTAAAAACCAGGAGAAGGCTTTTGGGCTTTTATTAAAATTTACTTGTTGGCTTTTATTGGTATGTTAGTCAACTGATTTTCTGAAATTCAATTTTTTTCCAATTTAAACTTTGTTTTTAAAACTTGTGCAGAAACAAGGGTCCTGGGAACTATTGTGACTACTCTCCCGGGAAAAGGGAGAAACAGAGGGCTAGCAGTGCACTTAGAGAAAGGTAGTAGGACAACCCCCAAATTTTTTCTACGTTGCATTCTCCTTTAAATATTTAGAGAAGTAGCTTTCCATGTAAATTTTATGTGATTAAAAATTCCTGAGTGAAATTAACTTTTAAAGTGTGTTGGATATTCACATAGCACATAGGTGGAAGATTCAGCCTCACACAGGGCACTTATGTGGCTTCTGTGATGGTTGCCACATAAGGGGCTCAGAGACATTTTTGTTGGGAGTTGAGGACACGTAAGTGGGTTTCTCAACAATAGTCATGGGAATTGTGGGTTACCCCAGCTGACCAGATCAGTTCACCAAAAGCTGATTGAAGCCTGACTGGCCAAAGTGACCCAGGCAACACCACCACTGACCGAAAAAAGCATGTCTGGATTGATTTCAAGGCTGCCTGGGAGTCTTCAGGCTCTGAGCCAAAAGAAGTTGCTTGCCTCAGGTTTTGACTTTTTAAAATAATTTAAAATTTATGCCTATGATAGCTCCTGGATGACATTTATTTTTATTATAAGAAAAGAAACTCTTGAGGTAATGACTAACAGTAAATAACCTCTTTCTCTAGCTGAATACCACCCCTAATTCCAAAACTAATCTGGAACTAAATATATGTTTCTTTGTTTCCTTCCATGGTGCATCGTTTAAAGCACCAATAAAATAGGTTTGTATTCAACCTTATTTTCAAATTACTTGTGTTCATTTCTTCATTTCCTTTTTGACAAATGCAATGTTCTCAGCTGTCTCCCCCAGTACTAATGTGGTGCTTTGCACGTAGTGGACTTCCATGAACGCTTACTTAAGGGATTTGAGAATGTTTATTGTTTATAAGCCCCCAAATCCTTCTACAAACACATGGTCTCATTGAGACTACTAGTGTTCTACTGGGCCAATCTATGTTCCAATTGGGTTATTGATTCTCTAGCATCCTCCTAGAAGACTATTTTACTTCTTATGACAGGGTCTTATAGGATAAGTAATAAGCATTACAAAGATGTGAAACAATAAGAGAATGATAACTTCAATTTTAAAGTTTATAATTTCAAGAAATAAAAAGTCTAGTTGAGGTATGTGAGATCTTCATGGTCTTTTAAGGAATCAGCATCCTTTTTATAAAGGCCATGTACCTGATTTTTTCTGGGTGTTTGATCATACAATAGTGTGATTTATTACTGACATGTTGATGTCGACTATGTTTTTCTGTGTATACAGCTGTTTCTGTCTATCTTTGAATTAACTCCTCTTTGAGTGGTCTTCTGCCGTATGAAATTGAACTCATTCACTTAATTCCACAAGAGAGCCTTTACCTGAGAAGAATACACTTCTGCTATTTGTGAACACATGATTCTTTTTTCTTTTCCTCCCTCCCACCCTTGTTTCCTTCCTTCTTTCCTCTCTTTATTTTTTATTTTCGATCAGTCATTGGCCAAATAATATTACTCAAGTAGCTATATGGATTTAAATCACCTATAATAAATTTTTAAAAATATTTTGAAAATTTGGCTGAAGGTGAAGTAAACCAATCGTTTGGAAGTTACCCTCTGTTTTATTATCAGAGACTTGATTTCAGCACAAAAAAAAATAATAAATGAAGGGAAAAATTATTTCATCAGAGACTTGATTTCAGAACAAAAATAAATAATAAATTAAGGCTAGTTATTTTTTAAAAAAGCCTTTCTTTTATCATTGATTAATTTGAGTTCTCTATAGATCCTAGTTGTCGAGCTTTTGTCAGATTTGTAACACCAATATTTTTTCCCATTCTGAAGGTTGTCTATTTGCTATAATTGTTGTGTCCTTAGCTGTGAAGAAGCTTTTCAGTTTAATTAAGTCCCATTTGTTTATTTTTGTTGTTGCAATTGCCACTCAAGTCTTCTTTATAAAATCTTTCCCTAGGCTGACGTCCTCAACATAATCAAGAGTTGTCCCCATACTTCTAGGATTTTTGTCATTTCATGTCTGAGATATAAGTCCTTTTTCCATCTTGAGTTAATTTTTGTAAGTGGTGGAAGGTACAGGCCCAGTTTCAGTCTTTCACATGTAGTTATTTAGTTCTCCCAGCACCATTTACTGAATAGAGATTCTTTTCCCCAGTGTATGCTTTTGTTTGGTTTTTCAAAAGAGCAAACAATCCTGTCTATCACTGGACAAGAGACATGACCAGAACCTTCTATGGAGAAGACAGACGAATGGCAAGCAAACACATGAAAAAAATCCTCATCATTCCTAATCATCGCAAATCAAAACCACGCTGAGCTATCATCTAACCCCAGTAATATTAGTCATCACAAAGTCCCAAAGTGACCGATGCTGGTGTGGATGTGGAGAGAAGGGAACACTTTTACACTGTTGGTGGGACTGCAAACTCATACAGCCTCTTTAGAAAGAAGTATGGCGAGTCATCAAAGAACTAAAATTAGATCTCCCATTTGATCCTGCAATCCCACTCCGAGGCCTCTACCCAAAAGAAAAAATTATTTTATCATAAAGACATTTGCTCTAGATTATTGCAGATCAATTCACCATCACCAAGATGTGAATCAACCTAGCAATGGCCTAAAAAGCTGTGGTATATATATATCTTTATATCTTTTGCATTAACCTGGATGGAGCTGAAACACGTTCTTCTTAGTAAAGTATCACAAGAATGGAAAAGCAGATATGATATGCAATGCACTCATTACTCGAAGCCAGTAGACCATGGTTTTCAACCTGTGGGTCACGACCCCTTTGTAAAAATGAAAATAAAACCTGCATATCAGATATTTACTTTATGATTCATAACAGTAGAAAGATTACATTATGAAGTAGCAACTAAAATAATTTTATGGTTGGGGGTCACCACAACATAAGGAACTGTATTAAAGGGTTGCGGCATTAGGAGGCATTAGGAAGGTTGAGAACCACTACAGTAGATGATCTAATTCACACCCACATAGGAGTAAAATGCAATTCAATTCAGGTTGGGGGGAGCTTGAATGAGGGAGGGGGAAGGGAGGAGGGAGCATTGGGGTACTCCCACTTAATGGGCACAATATAGGGGTGTGTGGCACACAACTAAAAGATGGACTCTGCCTAACAAATTATTTTATCATAAAGACATTTGCTCTAGATTATTGTGGATCAATTCAGCATCACCAAGATTAGTGACCTGGTTATTTGTACTCTCACATTAACCTGAAATTAAATAAAAAACAAAAAGGGCTTTCTTTAAACACATCCTTGAAATTTATCATGCTTTATTTCTGAACAGCAGCTACTGTAGATCAAGATGGATCCTAAGGATGAATTCAAGAAATAAACTGAAGGAAAAATAGCTGGATATAGCAAATATTATCTAAATTCTACTAGCTAAATATTTTCAAAGCTGCATGGATTAGAGGGCCCCCACTGAAGACCCAGTAGGACTCCCTATGAACCAGGGAGGCCAGCTGTAGGGCACACTGTCATTTAGTGTTCAAATCACAAAGCCTTTAGGGTCACCTCAGCCATTTTTATTTACTATTATTATTAGAAAGAGATATAAGTAAACAAATAGGCATTGGTCACGGTCAAACAATGTTAAATTTAAGGAACTCTTTCCAGTAAACAACACTTTGCAAAAGATACATGTATGAAAGCCTCAAGGTGTTTCTCATGTGTTCAAAAAAGCAAAAACGAGCCCTGAAAAGTGAAAAACTTTTGGCAATGATGTCAATTAGCAGAGAAGATAGCAACTTCATGTCTCATCTATTTTTGCCCACTTGGCGTCCAGTAGCCCTTCACAATGTTTGCTTAAAAAAATGCTTTTGGAGGCCAGGCATGGTGGCTTACCTGTGTAATCTCAGCCCTTTGAGGGGCTGAGGTGGGAGGTCACCTGAGCGCAGGAGTTTGAGGTTGTAGTGAGCTATGATGGTGCCACTGCACTCTACCCCCAGGCAACAGAAGACACCCTGTCTCGAAAACAATAAAAACAAAAACAAAAACTGCTTTTGGGAGCTGTGCTCTAAAAGTGATAACTCAACCAAACACAAATTTGTCTACATACTCCAGCCACTGTTTCAGGACAAATGCAAGAGATTACCACTTTCTATGCTACTTATGACACTGTTTGGCGAAGATTACAGAGGATTCAGGTATTTAATAGAGATGTCAAATTGTAGAGGGAAATCAAACTGGGGAGTATAGATATTAATTAGGGATGGAGGCAGGGAATGTAAACAGGAAGAGGAGGCAGCTCTGGATGACAATGGAAAAGGTTGTGGTGATGAGAAAACACATGTGCACGGACGCAGCACGCACTGTGGGAACTGTCCTTAGCTGATCCGGCCAGTGGAAGAAGATGGGATTTCTGTGGGCCAGGAGGGAAAAGCCCTTGAAGAGGTGGACAGATAACAGAACTAAGGAGATGGCTGCTTATCTTTTGTTTGGGGGAAAGAAAGGAATCTAACTGTTGAAATAAAAGTTTTAATTGATCTCTTATTTATATTATTTATTTTTAATCAATGTAATAACTTGTACAGTGACCTGGAATCACAAAGTTAAGTTTCTAATAAAGTATTTTTGAGATCACTATCTTAGCTTACTACTGTACTCATTCAACTTAATTAACTGCTTAATTAATTAGTACATACATTGTATTTGGGCAATAATTGGCCACAACAGAGAAAATCTCTGACAGTATGGAATCTATAGTCTTTTTTTGTTTGTTTGTTTTGTTTTTGGTTGCAGTTATCATTGTTGTTCAGCAGGCCCGGGCAGGGCTCGAACCAGGCAGCCTCAGTGCATGTGGCCGGCACCCTGCTCACTGAGATATGGGAGCCAAGCCAAATCTATACTCTTGTTGGGGAATAAACAATAAAGAAGCAAATTATATTTAATTATAAATTGTCATACGTGCTAGTTTCATAACCTCTGATCTAATTCTCATAAACTATAGAACAAATAGTGCTTATTCTTGTGAGTGCCAAGTTCTTTCTATCCTCAATTATTATTTAATATTTATTCAGCATTTATAAGCACTGTGTTAAAATGCCTTGTGTATTATCTTATTTAATTCTCACAATTAGTTTAAAGGATATGTACAATTGTATATACAATATATAGTACAATCAGATAATTTTCCTAAGGACATACTGCTAATTGGAGTAGGGATCAGATTCAAACCTAGGACTATCAGTCTACAGAGTTTTAATTCTTTTTTTTTCAGTTTTTGGCTAGGACTGGGTTTGAACTCACCACCTCTGGCATACGGGGCCGGTGCCCTACTCCTTTGAGCCACAGGTGCCGCCCTGGAGCTTTTATTCTTAATAGCTTTGCTGCATCACCTTTCTGCAGGATAAGACTGAGGATTCAATATGCTAGTATTTCTAATTAGTTGGTACGTTACCATATATCTTTAAATCTATGCAAATGCAAAAAGACTCAATGAATCAATGAATTCCTCCACCTATGTTCATCCTTACTATTTTGTTTCTCTCATCACACAGCTGGACTGTTGAATGTTGTTATTGAAAATCACAAAACCATTCTAACTGAACTGTCCAGAGTCATGCTTTCTAATTTTATGACTGCTCACGATTTTTTTGCTGCCTATCACTATTCCTACAGTAGCATTTTTACCCCATCCTCCAAAAGGGAGGATCTCAGCAAAAGCTTTCACTTCCGATTTGACTGAAATAAATGTTTGTAAGTGTGGTAAGCTCTGTTGGGGGAACCCTGCTCCTCTTGTTTCTATGTTTCCCTGGAATGAACATTGCTAGAGCAACACTGCCTGTTCTCCCTCTGGTCCTTACTCTTATTCACGAGGACCAATATTTGGTCTGCTTGGAGGTACAGGTGAAATCTGACATCCATAGATCCACATTCCTTTATTGGGTGGGTTGGGTATTTCAGGTTACTGTTCCCTTTGCTCTTCACTATGTCCTTCATAGCAGCCTGTTCTCACAGTGAGCATATTATCTTCTCTCCTTGGGGGGACCACTTAGGGAGCAGGCGTAGTGCAAAGCGTCCATTTATTGAGCATATACCAGAAAGGTCAGTATATATCAACGCCGCATTTACTCTGTGCACTTACACATCTAGTCTCTGAGGGGAGGAGGATGATCTCTATCCAGGACCATTCTGGCCCTTAATGATGTTACACACTCTCTCTGCCTCAATCTTTTTCTCCATCTCTATTTCTCATCTCTATCTACCTAACAAGACCAGAGTTATGTCACTCATCTTCTGATTTAATTTTACAATGATTTAGTCTGGGATTGGTTTGGTACAATATGACCTGTACTGAAATTGCATGTTTCTTGGAAATGCAGACATGGCTGTATGATGTACATATACACATCACGGTATATACACATACAGTATGAAAATTGTTTGCACTATTTTAGAAATGCAAATTGTATTAGACTAAATTAATTTTTGCTTTGGTTCTCATTTTTCCTATTTAAAATTTCTGCATAGTTTAATGGAAACAAATCACATAAGTTTACATAAATAGTGGCTATCTTGAATAAACCACTAATTTGAGACTGGGTAAAATTCAAAATCCATTATTTTTATATTTTTACACATTTTTCAGTGTAAATTTATGTTGATTAGTTGTATTATTTACTTTTTGTATTACTGATTTATTCCATCATTATCTATACAAAATTACCTGTATTTAAAATTTATTATATATGTGACAAAATATAAACTTTGAGATTAGTTTTTACTTGTGTTGATGATTTCTTTTAATGTTTCAGATTTACTTCCCATTTTATATTGTTAGGCAGATATTTTGGAAGGAAGAAGCATCATTTTCCTTCTTTATGATTATAATTCTTTTTATTTTTATAGCTATAGGAGGTACAAAGGCAGTTTTGCTATGTGGATATATTGTGATTAAATCTGGGCTTTTAGTGTATCCATCACCCTAACAGAGTACATGGTACCTACTAGGTAAACTTTCATTATTCACCCTCCCACCATCTGGAGTCTCCATTGCCTGTTCTTTCACTCTGTATATCCATGGGTAGCCCCTGTTTAGCTTCCATTTATAAGTGAGAACATGCGGTATTTGACTTTCCGAATTACCTTGCTTAGGATGATGGCCTCCAGATCCATCCATGTTGCTGCAGAAGATATTATTTGAATCTCTTTTATGGCTAAGTAGTATTCCATGGTACACATAGAACATTTTCTTTATCTATTCACCTATTTGTGGATACTTATGTTGCTTCTATGTCTTAGCTATTGTAAATAGTGCTGTGATAAACATATGAATGCAGGCATCCTCTTTAATGATTTCTTTGAGTAAACGCTTAGTAGTGGGGCTTCTGGATAAAATGATAGATCTATTTTTAGTTCTTTGGGAAATCGTTATGCTGTTTTCCGTTAGTGTTATATTAATTTACATTTCCGTCACCAATGTATAAGCATTTCCTTTTCTCCACATCTGTTGATATTTTTTACTTTTTAGTAATAGGTATTCTGACTGATGTAAGATGATACCTCACTGTGGTTTTAATTTGTATTTTCTTTGATAATTAGTGACGTTCAGCACTTTTCCATATGACTGGTGGCCACTTGTATGTCTTCTTTTGAAAAATGTTAGTTCACGTCTTTTGATCACTTTTTAATGGGGTTATTTATTTTTTTCTTCTTGAGTGGTTTGAGTTCTTTTGTAGATTCTGGATATTAACTCTTTGTATAATGCATAGTTTGAAAATATTTTCTCCCCTTCTGTAGGTTACCTGTTTGTTGGTTATTTGACTTGCTGTACAGAAGCTTTTTAGTTTAACTAAGTCTCATTTCTCTACTTTGTTTTTGTTGCATTTGCTTTTGAGGACTTAGTCATAAATTCTTTGTCTAGACCAATGTCCAGAAGTTTTTACTGGGTTTTCTTCTGGGATTTTTACAGTTTCAGGTTTTTTATTTAAGTCTTTAATTCATCTTGAGTTAATTTTTGCATAAGGAGAGAGATATGGGTCCAGTTCATTCTTCTGGGTATGGCTATCCAATATTTCTAGCATCATTTAATTAGTAGGGTGTCCTTTTCACAGAGTGTATTTTTGTTGACTTTGTTGCAGATTGTTGGTTATAGGTATATGGTGTTATTTCTGGGTTTTATTCTGTCCCATTAATATATGTGTTTATTTTTAAATGAGTACCATGCTTTTGTGGTTACTATCACCTTGTAGTACCTCCTTGAAGGTAACGCAGTGGCCCCTGCTTTGTTCTTTTTGCTTCACTTTGGGTATTCAGGCTCTTTTTTGGTTCTATAGGAATTTTAGGGTTGTGAATTTTGGTACTGTGTTTTCTACTTCTGTGAAAAATGATGTTGTCAGTTTGGTTGAATTGCATCAAATCTGTAGATCAATTTGGATAGTAAGGTCATTTTAATAATATTGATTCAATCCATGAGTATGTGATGATTTTCCTTTTGTGTCATCTATGATTTCTTTAATTGGTGTTTTATACTTTTCTGTGTAGAGATCTTTTACCTTGTTTGTTAAAGTATTCTTAGGTATTTTATTTTATTTTATTTGGTATGGTAAGTAGGATTGGGTTCTTGCTTTGGTTCTCAGCTTGATTGTTATTGGTATATAGAAATACTACTGATTTTTGTACTTTGATTTTGTATCCTGAAACTTTACTGAAATAATTTATCAAACTTAGAATCTATTAGAGGAGACTTTCGGGCTTTCTAGGTATAAGGTCATATTATCAGCAAACAGTGATAATTTGACTTTCTGTTTTTCAATTTGGATGCTCTGCCCCCCTACCCTACCCCGCCTTTTTCTTACCTGACTACTCTAGCTAGGACTTCCAGTACTATATTGAATAGGAGTGATGAAAGTTGGCATCCTTGTCTCATTTTATTTCTTTCAAGAAATGTTTCAACTTTTCCCCATTTATTATAATATTGGCTGTGAGTTTGTTATATGTAACTTTTTTTAAATTTTGACGTTTGTTCCTTCAACACATAATTTGTTGAGGATTTTTGTCATGAAAGAATACTGAATTTTATCAAATGCTTTTCTGACATCCATTGAGATGATTATATGATTTTTTTCCAAAAAATTTCTGCTTACTGTAGTGAATCACATTTGTTGATTTGCCCATTTTGCACCATCCTTGCATCCCTGGAATAAAGCCTACTTTATCGTGGTATAGTAGCTTTTTGATTGGCTATTGAATTCAGTTTGCTAGTATTTTCTTGAGGATTTTTGCATCCATGTTTATCAGGGACATTAGGTTGTAGTTTTCCTTTTTGTTGTTGTTGTGGTGTTCTTGCTTGGCTTTGGTGTCAGAGTGATGTTGGCTTGGTAGAATGAATTAGAGAGGAACTTCTCCTCCTTCACTTTTTGGGACAGTTTTATTAGGATTGATACTAGTTCTTCTTACTAGTATGGCTGGTAAAATTTGGCTGTGATTCTGTCAGGTCCTGGACTTTTTATTTTGGGAGATTTTTAAAATTACTGATTTAATTTCACTTCTCATTATTGGTGGGTCTAGGATTTCTATTTCTTCTAGTTTAATTTTTTTGAGGGGGTTACATGTTTCCAGGAATTTATCCATTTCCTCTAGATTTTCTAGTTTGTCATGTATAGATGCTCATAGTAATCTCATAAATCTTTCTTATTTCAGTGGTACCAATTGTCATGTCTACTTTATTATTTCTGAGTATACTTGTTTGAACTTTCTCTCTTTTGTTCTTTGTTAATCTAGCTAGCAGTTTACAGTTTTTATTTTTATATTTTCAAAGAAACAACTTTATATTTTGCTAATTCTTTGTGCTTTTTTTTCTTTTTTTGAGACAGAGCCTCAAGCTGTCAGCCTGGATAGAGTGCTGTGGCATCACAGCTCACAGCAACCTCCAATTCCTGGGCTCAAGCGAGTCTCCTGCCTCCACCTCCCAAGTAGCTGGGACCACAGGCGCCCGCCACAATGCCCGGCCATTTTTT
>CAUYRH010093090.1:0-10074 GCA_963574655.1 Perodicticus potto
CCCTGGGTAGAGTGCCGTGGCATCACAGCTCACAGCAACCTCCAATTCCTGGGCTCAAGTGAGTCTCTTGCCTCTGCCTCCCAAGTAGCTGGGACTACAGGCTCTCGCCACCACGCCCGGCCATTTTTTGGTTGCAGCCGTCATTGTTGTTTGGAGGGCAGTTGTCATTGTTGTTTGGCGGGCCCAGGCTGAATTCGAACCCACTATGTGTCTGGCGCCTTAGCCCGTTGAGCAACAGATGCCGAGACACATTTTTTTTTTTTTGAGACAGTCTCACTATGTTGCCCTCGGTAGAGTGCCATGGCATCACAGCTCACAGCAACCTCAAATTCTTGGGTTTAAGCAATTCTCTTGCCCCAGCCTCCCAAATAGCTGGGACTACAGGTGCCTGCCACAAGGCCCGGCTATTTTTTGGTTGTAGTTGTCATTGTTGTTTAGCAGGCCCAGGCTGGATTTAAACCCTCCAGCCTCAGTGTATGTGACTGGTGCCCTAACCACTGAGATATAGGTGCTGACCCTCTGACATATATTTCTAATCAACCCAATGAGTCAAAAAAAAAAAAAGCTCACAAAGAAGGAGATTAGAAAGTATTCTGAACTAATACCAAACTTTTGAAATATCAGAGAAAATTATAGCCTTACATGCATATAGTAAAGAAGGATAAAGATTAATGGGGAGAATGAAGTAAAATAAACCCAAAAGTAGAGAGAAAATAAAAAACATTCAGAGAAAGCAACAAAGGCACTTGCTACTGTCTCTCACCCACAACTACATACTGAATTGCCTGCTTCGCACACCCCTATGACTTGCAATTCATTCTTTATCTTTCTCTCTTACTCTCTCTCCTTCTTTTTAGAGAAAGAGTCTCACTCTGTTGTACAGGGTAGTACAAGGAAGTGTATGCTCAGATCAAGGATCTGGTTACTGCAAAGCCTCCCAACCTTGACTTCCACCACTGCAGTGCTATGACCTCACCGCAGGAACAGCAGAGCCCAAGAGAGACGCAAAGGTGGTTTTTCTGTTTTAAAATGATGAAATCATTCCGTGTTGAGTTAACTGCAGCCTTGAATTCTTGGATTCAAGGGATCCTCCCATCTCAGCCTTTGCAGTGCTAGAAGTACAGGGGTGCCACTACGCCTAGCTAATTTTTAAATTTTTTTTGTAGAGATAGGGGTCTCACTATGTTGCCGAGGCTGCTTGCTCTCAAAGCAAGCAGCCTCGGCAAAGCAAGCAGTCCCTTCCTGGACTCAAGCGATCTTCATGATTCACCCTCCCAGAGTGCAGGAGCTACCATGCCTGGTGACTTGCAATTCTATAACACTGGCCCAGAATCCTCTCCAATCCTCTTATCTATTACATTTGCCTCTGGATGCCCACAAGCATCATCAACTCAACCTGTTCAAAATTAGACACATCATCTGGCCCCCAATGTGCTCCTAACATCACCAACCACATTCATCTCCCTGCCTCAGCCACTATTTCCAAATACATCATTCCTTCTCCTGTTTAACATTCTCTACCAGCTCATCGCCTTCGGTGTGGAAGCAATGATGTACAAGGCCTGTTGTGATATGACTTCTGCCTGCATTCCCACAGCTGTATGCTTGAACCATGTCCAAGACTCAGTTTCCTCCAAGGCTTTGTTCTTTCACCTCCAGGATCTGGCCTGCCCTCCACTGCCTAAGGGATTCTTTTTTTTTTTTTCTTTTTGAGACAGAGTCTCACTTTGTCGCCCTCCCCTCAGTAGAGTGCCGTAGTGTCACAGCTCACAGCAACCTCCAGCTCTTAGGCTTAGGCGATTCTCTTGCCTCAGCCTCCTGAGCTGCTGGGACTACAGGCACCTGCCACCGGCTATTTTTTTGTTGCAGTTTGGCCAGGGCCGGGTTTGAACCCACCACCCTCGGTATATGGGGCCTGCGCCCTACTCACAGGCGCCGCCCAAGCCTAAGGGACTCTTAATAGGGTCCGTTGCATCCATTCTCTGGTACCACAATGCCTGGGCCAGTGCCCGCCCCTAAGAAATGCCTAAGAAAGCTTGCTGAATGGCTGGCGCACTGATTGAGAGAGCGACAGGGCACTTCAGGAGTGTCTGCGATGCAGGGACCGGATCTCTAGCGGTCGCACTGACGCCCCTCACCAGCTGTCGGTCGGCCACCGTCCGGTCAGGCACGAGGCTGTACACCTGGCTCCTCAGCACGATGGGCGGCAGCGCATCCTCGAAGAGGCCTCGCGGGAACAGCTGCACTAGCTGCGAGACTGCCGCATGCACAGACACTGGGCAGAGACCGGGTCACAGAGAAGAGGGAACTGGGGCGGGGTAAGGGCAACTGGGGGCGCCATTCTCCCAACAGACGAGAGTCCCCGAGGAGAGGGCCCTCCCAGCTGGGGTATTTAGTCCCGCCCCAGGGTTGCCAGGGTTACCTGACTCGCCCCCCAGAGGATCCGATTCTACAGGCCCTCGCTCCCGCTGCCTCTTCAGTCCAAAGGTCTCCGGGACCAGGCGATGCCTCTTGCGGCTCATACCCCGGAACTTTATAGTACCGGGAAAAGGGTAGGGGTCAGGGACGAGAATGTGAAAATAGGGTCTTCCGGCGCAGGGAAGTGACGTATAGGCCTCCGCCACCCGGGTGCCCCTCCTCATAGCCCAGGTGACTCAGTGTAAGTATCACGACGCGGTTTTGAAACCGGCATCAACTAGTTATCCTGCAGGCCCTTGCCGAGCGAGGCGGTGCCAATGCAGATTTCAGCATCCCTTCGGCCGGGTCTGGGCCCCACGCCTTCCGCTGATTGGCTCCCTCCAAGGGCTCTGACGTCCAGGCCGCGTGGGCGGTGCGCAGGGGCGCGGGTGGCCTAGTTGGGATTGACTCTGTGGGATAAAGCTCACCCACCACCACCACCCTTGCCCCTGAGGTGTCTGCTTGCCACTGTCGCTGAATGGTTGCATCATCTAAAGTAGAAGAAACACCTTTACATCCCTCTTGGGCTCTGACGTGCCTGCCATGAGATCGTAACCTTGCGGAGGTGAAAGTCGAAGTTGGGGGGTCTTGAGGTAACCCGATCCTTTATCGAAGCCCTATCTTCCTTGCTAAACTCGCTGCGTTTGCAGGATGAGGGAGGTGGGAGGAGGTATAGGGCAAGGAAGAGACAGGATGAGTGCTTGGCGCTGGTTGTGAGGGACTGGGCGCCTGCATGTTTGAAGGATCAGGAGGCTTGTTTAGTCCTGACTTAAGAGTCACCCTTCTCCTCCCGTCTCTGTAAAATAGAAATTTTCCCCCTCCTCTCAGGACCTCATGGAGCCCAGAGGGAACAAGAGAAGAGCTGGGAAGATAGAGGTAACTGGACCTCGGAACAAACTCCCCTGTCCAGCACCCTCGCTGTCCACAGACCCTGCCCTCTACTCTGGACCCTTTCCTTTCTACCGGCGCCCATCACAACTGGGCTGCTTCTCCCTGGATGCACAACGCCAGTACCATGGAGATGCCCGAGCTCTTCGCTACTATAGCCCACCCCCCACCAATGGTCCAGGCCCCAACTTTGACCTCAGAGACGGATACCCTGATCGATACCAGCCCCGGGAGGAGGAGGTCCGAGAAGGGCTGGATCACCTGCTGCGCTGGCTCCTGGAACACCGAGGCCAGCTGGAGGGGTGAGCGAAGCTTAGCACACAGTAGTTCTGGAGACCTGCACTACTTTCAAAATTAAGAGCCAAAGCTGGGGTGAGAATCAGTCTTTGGAATGAACCTAGGCTGTTCTTTGGGGGAACATCTGACCAATGCTTGTATCAGATCTTTAGCCTCTAATTCCTCCATCTCAGGGGTCCTGGTTGGCTGGCAGGAGCCATAGTGACGTGGCGGGGGCACCTAACAAAATTACTGACAACACCATATGAGAGACAGGAGGGCTGGCAGCTGGCAGCCTCCCGATTCCAGGGGACACTGTATCTGAGTGAGGTGGAGACACCGGCTGCTCGGGCTCAGAGGCTTGCTCGGCCACCCCTCCTCCGGGAGCTTATGTACATGGGATACAAGTTTGAGCAGTACATGTGCGCAGGTGAGAGTTGCCCCCACTCGGTAGCCCCCTGCCCCTCCCAAAGATCAAGAGCCTCACCCCTGCTATTTCTCTCCCTGTGCAGATAAACCTGGAGGTTCTCCAGACCCCTCTGGGGTGGTTAACACCAATGTGGCCTTCTGCTCTGTGCTGCGTGGCCGCCTGGGAAGTCATCCTCTGCTCTTCTCAGGGGAGGTCGACTGCACAGACCCCCAGGCCCCATCCACACAGCCCCCCTCCTGCTATGTGGAGCTCAAGACCTCCAAGGAGATGCACAGCCCTGGCCAATGGAGGAGCTTTTACAGGTTCAGAATAAGGGTGGGCACGGCAAAAGCCTAGAATCAAAGGCTAGGAAGGGGACTTAGAGAGGAAAAGTCTCACTGACCCCTTGCTTTTCCTGACAGACACAAGCTCCTGAAATGGTGGGCTCAGTCATTCCTCCCAGGAGTCCCGAGTGTTGTCGCTGGCTTCCGTAATCCAGAGGGTTTTGTCTGTTCTCTCAAGACCTTTCCTACCATGGACATGTTTGAATATGTCAGGGTAAGGCAGTGATGTCAAAGCTCCCACCTGTATCTCTAACACACCAAGACCACGTATCCAGCATCCAGAAGGGATACAGTCTTTCCCTTCTCCCACCCCCACCCTCATTGTCAGTCTTCTGCCTCCTCCTCTGCCCACTGCAGAATGACCGTGATGGCTGGAATCCCTCTGTATGCATGAACTTCTGTGCTGCCTTCCTTAGCCTTGCCCAGAGCACAGTTGTCCAGGATGACCCCAGGTGAGACATTCAGCTCTGTCCCTCCTCTCAGGGTCCCAGGAGTTCAGCCTCTGTTCCTCAAGCCATGCCTCAATCTGCCCCCCATCCAGGCTCGTCCACCTCTTCTCCTGGGAACCAGGTGGGCCAGTCACTGTGTCTGTACATCAAGATGTGCCCTATGCCTTTCTGCCCATGTGGTACGTGGAAGCCATGACCCAGGACCTCCCATCACCCCCTAAGACTCCCTCTCCTAAGTACTGATCCTATAGAGGGGCTGGTCCAGTCTCTGTGTGCACAGATGATAAAGATATATTTGTAAGTGGTTCTCCTGCTTTGTTTTTTTAGCTGAGTCATTTCCACCCAATACCTCAAGCACACATGGTGGTTTGCTGTTTTACTATCACATTTTTACACAGAGGTCATTCACTGGGTATATAGGCTGGCTGCAAAGACGATGTCCCGTCGCAGCAGGGTAGCCGCTGTCTCCATCTTGGCGCCCAGCACAGGCTCTCCTACCAGGCGGGCTGCCCCCCTCAGTGAGCGGCACATCTCAGCCAGGCGCTGAATGCAGCGGACCACCAGGCCCTCAGGGGTTCCTGAGAGCCCTGCCAATTCAGAGAAGGGCTGTGGGGAGAGCAGGGAGAGGACTGGACGTGATCTAGCTGGGCAGCTTACCCCATATCCCCAGCTGTCTGTAAACCCCAAACCCTAGGTACTCACCATGCCCCGGGCCCACTCGTACACAACCTCAACCAGCCCAAAATTCAGCTCCCCAACAAATTCCTCCACTGTCTGGTTCAGGCCACAGGCTACCTGGACCTCACCAATCCGCTTGGCCACAGCCCGGACACGTTCTACTCCCTACAGAGGAGAAAGGAGACATTAAGACCAGCCTTCTTGCTTTAAGACAGGAGGCCAAGATCAAGGAAGAGGTCATTCCCACACTTAGGGCACTTAGAGGGCTGGAGGGGGGCACATGGGGAATACCTAGGGAAGGGGGTTGGGAATGAACAGCCCAGGCAGGAAGAGAAGGGTGGTGTCTTCTACCTGTTTGAGGGTACTTGGTAGCTGATCCCCAGGGTCCCCAGGGCTCTGACAGACCAGCCCAGAGAGCAGGGCAGCAATTTCCTCAGGCCGCAGGGCGCTCAATGCATTGTCAAACATGAGCTCAGTGAGGAGCAGCTCATGGCTGCTCATAGCACAAGCCACCCGCCCTGCCAGTTTCACGGTGCCTGCCTCATCCACATAACCCAGGGTTCGGAGTACCTGCAAGAAAAAGGGTGGGTGTTGGGAGGCTGGTGTCTTATACTTTATGCCCCCTCCCTGCCCCCACTCCTGCCCCTCCCACCTCTACTCGCTGGTGGTACTCAGGGAGCAGCAGCAAAGACTGATCGGACAGTAGGAAGCGCAGCCGCTCCATCTCCTTCTGTATCTGCATTCGCTCCCGCAGCCTCAGGTACTGCAGAGAGCCATGAGTCAGCCTACTCCTTGCCCCTCAGCAGGGGTGCACTGGGGACAAGGGCTGAGATGGAGTGGCCAGTCTACAGGGACCAGAGAGGAAAAGCTGTTCCTCCCAACTTGGGAACTGGCATCTAGAGCCCTACCTGGGCAGGAAAACGGGGGCTGTGTACACACTGAGCACCCTGGATCAGCTCCTCTAGCTTCCGGGCCCGGAGCCCACCTTCTACCACTGACACATCCTTGAGCTGCAGGTCATTGACAGGGTCAAGGGTAGGCGGTCCTGCTGGGTAGGCCTGAGCCAGACGCAGCAGTTCTTGGACAGCAGTGGTCACAGCTGCAAGGGGAGGATCCTTCCTGAAGAGGCAACAAGTCTTCATCTCTGGAAGCTTCTCTCCCATAGAAATTCCCCCCTCAGGTTGGGGGAGACCCCCCCAAATGCCCTCCCACTATACAGTCTCCCTCAGGCCAACTCACTCCCTCCATATGCTATATCCCCCTACTCCATACTATGTGCCCCTCCCAAGGAAAAGGGCCATCCAGCATCTCTAACTTGAATTTTGGTTGCTGCCTCTTGCTGAAGTCCTCCAAGATCTTCTCCCCATTCACCCGGAGCACCTTGGTGGTGATGGCAGCCACATCTCCTGGCTGGAGCTTGGTCACAGTGTGGTCACAGGGTCCTGTGAAAAGGGGAGAGTAGGTCACGCCTTGCCACACTGCCACCAGAAAGCCAGACATCTGCCTCACTCTCACCTTCAGGCAGGAACAGCTTAAATCCCACAAGGTCATCTGGATGGGGCACATCTGGAATGGCCAGCCCCCTGTCCTGTGGGTCCTGAGACATGGGCTTATCACACAAGACCAGGGTTGTGAATACTCTACTGCTGGAGTTTGAGGAGACCTGGGGGGTGTCAGGGAGGCCAAGATAGGGGGATGTGAGGAGTGGACATCAAAGGTAGAGACCAGATCCCTACCCTCGGGCCAGGATCAGGAAGACCTTGCAGAGCTCAAGTCAAGCAATCAGAGCAGACTTCTTGAGGGGAGAAGGAAGGAGGTGAGCATGAAGTGGTTGTGATGAGAAGGAGTGAAAGGGGGACAAGAGGGAAAACTGGGAGCCCTATGGTGACTGCAACCTGCCCCCAGCCAAATGGGGAAGACAGAGGGATCCCTCCCACCCTCTAGGTCCAAATTCCCTCACCTGTAGGATCACACCCAAAGCGTTGTGATGCTCCTGATTCTTCACCACCACCACCCTTCCCGCTGAGAGAGATTTCAGCCCATTTACAGATTCTATGATGCGTTGCTGGAGAGCAGGGACATACACAAAAGGGATACAAGAGGAGGCGTCATAGGGGCAGACACCCAGGCTAAGTTCGGGGGCACCCAGAGTGACACATGCTCTTCCTCCCTTCCCCCATCATCTCCCCAACATCACACTTGCTCACCTGGATCATGTGCCGGGTCTCTGTCAATTCCTCCCCCCAGCTGTAATACTCAGGCAGGTCAACCAATTGGCCAGTCATGTCAGGCTCCTCCAAGGCCCCCAGCCTCTTGGTCAGTTCAGCCAGAGCCTGTTCATGGGCCTGAGCAGAAGCAGGGGAAAGGCTGTGAAAGGGGTATTTCCAGGCCCCATCTGCCACACCCCTCCTTCACCACACTGGCCTCCAAATGCTAACCTCTTCCCAGCCTGGCTTGGTGTGCCATCTTGTTTGATATACTGGTCACCGCCAACCTCCTCACCTTGCTATCCTTGCGGGACGGAAACTCAGAGAAGCTCCTCTTCATCATGTCCTCCACCCTGAGGGCATCCACTCGTAGTAGGTTGAGGATCATAGTGTATGTGAGACGGAACTGGGACTGCAGCTGGGATGGCTTTCCCTGGAGCCAGGTCAGAGAAACCAGTATGATCAGGGTAGGACATATTGCTCCCCAGCCAGTCCCCTGGGGACTGGATCTACCCTCGGCAGATCTAGTCTTGGCTCTAGCTCTGCAACCCTGGCTTCAACAAACTTGCTCACCTCCTCAGTAACACAGGAAGGCAAATCAAAATAGACAGACTCTCAAAGGTCCCATCTAATGCTATATTCACAGGGATGGAGGGAGGGGGACTAGGAGATGGATTCCAATCTCATCCTTGGATTTGCTCACTCCTACATTGATTTCTCTCAAGAAAAATTTAAAAAGTCAGAGGAGAGGAGAGAAGAAGAGGGCTGGAAGAGAGAATCTAGCAGGTCCCAGAGGTGCGGCCCTGCCCGGCCAGCCTCATGCTATCCCCTCACCATCATCATGCGGTGCAAGTCTGCCATCTCAGGCACTCGGCCCTTGCAAAGCAAGATGACGGTGCCTGTGGGGTCCAGACCTCTCCGACCTGCTCGGCCTGCCATCTGCACATACTCCCCAGGGAGCAGGTCCCGGAAGGTTGAGCCATCATGCTTGCGCATGGAGTCAAACACCACTGTACGGGCAGGCATGTTTACACCCATGGCAAAGGTTTCCGTGGCAAACAAGACCTGGGGCAGAAGAAGAGAGAGAAGATCAGCAAAGGACCACATACACAGCCCTGGCCTTGGCCAAGCCACCTCACTATATAGCCAAGTAGTAAGTAGGCACAAGGCACAGCCCCAAGTTATTACTTGGATCTTGTTTAACTCTCCAGACAAATGTACAAGGTAAGGACTATCATTTTCCTCATGTGACTTAGATAGCTACCTATTTCTTTCTTTTTACGCCCATGTCCTACTCTCATCTCCTCACAGCAATCCAATGTATTTAATTAATATGTTCTCTCAAAACATGTCTTGTGTGTCTCTAATTTATAACTCACATAAAAAGCCATTATACATCTGATTGTTTTCTTCTTCTTCTTCTTCTTCTTTTCCATCATTTAGTATTTCAATATCCATCCATGTTCCTGTGGTTATATCCAATCCATTACTTCTAACTGACACGGGACACACAGTGGGGTGTTTCCCCTACAATTACCTACCCTCTCGCCCAGCAAAGGGCACCCTGGTACCACCAAAACCCTGCAACCCCACCACCATAAACAAGATTATAGCAAACAAAGGAAGAGTGTACAAAGCCAGGTGTGGTGGCTCACACCTGTAATCCTAGCACTCTTGGAGGCTGAGGCAGGTGGATTGCTTGAGCTAGAGTTCAAGACCAGCCCGAGCAAGAGCAAGAGCCCGAGCCCGTCTCTACCAAAATTAGAAAAATTAGCTGGGCATTGTGGCAGGCACCTACAGTCCCAGCTACTCAGAAGACTGAGGCAAAAGGACTGCTTAAGCCCAAGAGTTTGAGGTTGCTGTGAGGTATGATGCCACAGCACTCTACCCAGGCTGACAGAGTGAGACTGTGACTCCAAAAAAAGAAAAGAAAAGGCTCGGCGCCTGTGGCTCAACGGGCTAAGGTGCCAGCCACGTACACCTGAGCTGGCGGGTTCGAATCCAGCCTGGGCCCACCAAACAACAATGGTGGCTGCAACCAAAAAATGGCCAGGTATTGTGGCGGGCGCCTGTAGTCCCAGCTACTTGGGAGGCAGAGGCAGGAGACTCGCTTGAACCCAGGAATTGGAGGTTGCTGTGAGCTGTGATGCCACAGCACACTAACCAGGGTGACAGCTTGAGGCTCCATCTCAAAAAAAAAAAAAAAAAAAGAAAAGAAAAATCCCACAAGAGGAAGAGTATACAGGTGCCCTCACAAACCAGGGTGAGAATTTCTCTGTGGTATACATGTATATCCAGGAATTGAATTTAGGGTCAAAGAGTATATTTTATTTGTTCTGCCTAAATAGCACCAGGGAACACTCCAA